>NDFZ01002568.1:0-19082 GCA_002192655.3 Mamestra configurata
TTGAAAATACCGGATAGTGTGAATTCGAAATGATATTATGTATCTCATGTCAAGAGGAAACTGATTCAGTTCAAATAATTATAAAACAAATATATTAAGGTCAGTCACCGTAGACAGATAAAACGCGTTAGTTCGCAGTAAATTGCACTGACTAGATTTTTTGGGATTTTGTTAATATAGATGCCAGTAGTGTACACAAAAACTTCGGAAGACCTGTGCTTACTGCGTGTATAATTTTCAGTAATTTTAAGATTTAGGCCTAATTCTTCTAAACGGTGCATTCCACGGAGAAAGTGTAGCTTACGGCTATTGGGCGCCAAACAGAAACCTTAACTTCGGTATCCAATATTTCACATATTTAGGTCAATAACTTTAATCGGACTTGCAATCAGAACAAGTTATGTTAATAACAAATGTTCTTCTTCGAAACTCTTTCCAAAGGGATAATATATCTTACGACTATTGAGCATTGGGGTATTTTTCTCATAATTGGATTACCATTAACTTTGATTATTATAAGTACCAATTTAAATTGTGTCGCGTGTCGTGTATTTCTGTCTCCGGAGTCGGCTAAGGTCCCGCCATCACGTACTGCTAATCTTAATAGTCCCCCAAACTTAAATACTAAAAAATATTTGTTGTATTTGAGATAGATTAGTTTTTATGAATTGTACTCGATTTCATTTCACGTGATAAGAACCATTTTCACTGAGCTACTTTTNATTCCCCTTAATAGTCCCCCAAACTTAAATACTAAAAAATATTTGTTGTATTTGAGATAGATAAGTTTTTATGAATTGTACTCGATTTCATTTCACGTGATAAGAACCATTTTCACTGAGCTACTTTTCATAAGCTTTTCGAAAGTCCAGCAATTCCCAGTGCTCCATTTTTTCAGAGCATTTAAATTTATTTACGACCTAAGATGTTATAAATTAGTGGCCTAATTATACTTATATTAAAGTCAAAATATGAAATTATTTACTTCACACAACATTACCATGAAATAAATAGTGATATTCACAGTGCAATATCAAAACATTTTTTCCTTTCAAAACCTTATTTCACACTGTGTGCACATGGCGGTATATCTTGTCTGATTTCTCAAGAGCGTAGCAAAAAATATTTGGCTCACATCAACCTTATTGTTGTAACAATTTTACATAAAGGAAGAATATTATTCCTTTATTTTCATACGCAATAGTATCTAGTTTCTTTTGTTTTCTGGCTCAAAAAGCTTTTGTTTCATATTTCCAACAAATATTTTCAGTTTGTAAGAGGGTATTAAAAAGTTAAGTTACTTTATGTCTAAAGTTTAGCAATGTGCTGCTTTTGCGGTTTATTTCATTTGACCGAAATATTGTGGTGATAGTACAATATTACGTCATTATAATACCTTTCATGAATAACTTCCCTCGTAAAATCCGTGCTGAATAATAAAGAGTTACACTCCAAATCCGTCATTGTTAGCCTAGATACAACAATAATACAACACCAGCAACTCGAAATGAAATATTTTCTCAGTACCGCAAACATTTGTTGAATTCATAAACTTTTCTCACAGGCCGACTTTTTCCCCCGCCGTTTCGGATGCCCAAAAGTGTGAAAGCATGTTGAACAAGTAGAGAAACCCGGGAAAGGGGAATGTCTCCCACATGACAGGCATCACCTCGGGCGATACTGCTTTTTACCAACCACCCTTGCCGTAAAATGGGGGCGAAATTGGGCCATCATTCCATATAACAGTTTTGAATTAGCCTCCTGTGTAATCCTCTTAAAATGTAGTGGTCGTGGTAGAACGAGTTGTGTGATTTAATACCTAAAATAGATATATAAATTTTGGACGTTAAAATTAATTAAGCGTGTCGAAAATCGTTCCTAGTTTTAAACGCGAATTTTCGAACATTTAACGCTGTTATTTCAGCTAGCGTGAAACAATTTTCAGTGTAAAATAAAATAGTTGCAGAAGCTCGTGTATCAAGTTCTTCCACTACATTATGAAGGCTAGTTTTAGAATTTCCTCATAATGGCGGCTAGGTAGTCACATAAGCGGGTGTCTCTCCAACTCCATATTTCATACTTGGCCGAGGAATCCCTGGCACGCAACGGCCCGCGTCGAATATTGGTCAGCGTTAGGTATGCCTGACTAGCTTCATTATTATTTTATAGAAATATGTTGGGGAAATTGAAGTTATCGATAGACTTCACAAACTACGATAAAGTTTGAAAATATTTTAGTAGTAGGTGTAACATTGGTGTATTCTCAGGCAACTTTCGAACAAGCATACTTATAATTTGTTTATTCATCAAGTATTAATTAACTACGTTTACGTTTCCCCACCACAGCGCTGTGCCAACACGAATAATGCGTAACTTAACACCGCGGGCACACATGCTGACTCTATACAGACGTATTTTCATAAAGTGTGAAAAAAGGTAAGGCTCTGTTGTTCAGAGGTGCGAACCGAGTCTCATATTACCGATAGACAAAACGATCCGACAGCGAAAACTACCAAACTAAACCAACCACAACTATCTCACGTTGCCAAGCTGTTTACTACTGTAATGCGAAAACAACACGGTCCCATTTTGATAATAACAGAGTAGACTTGCGCTGTATTACTTCCGGCACAAATTATACTTTATCCTTGAAGACCCAGAATAGACAAAAGTCACCCTGCTCGACGGTCGCTTCCATTCGAATTTAGACTTTATGTGAAAAGAACAAAACTGTCGTTTTTGCTTTCATTTTATTTTAGCTTCCATTGGAAAATGTCATCGCGACAGGACTAGGCGTAAGTGAACGCGTCAAAGTGTAAAATGAGGGGTTTTGCGCCGTGTCAGTGAAAGTCATTAGGAATGGAATGGATGAAAATTGCGTGCATATTTAGGTAGCTCTCTAAGTTAATATGAACGACGTGATGAAATGAAAATGTCCCGGCGTTTTTGTCGTTTAATCTCGAGTGATTTTTGGGACCATTTGGAATTTGTTTTTTTTATTAATTTTGTTCGGCTGGATGATTATAAGCGTATGAAGGGATATCTTTATTTTAATGCAGCTTGGTGATGTAGGTACCTGTTATGTCGTGGTGTGTATGTGTTTGTTATTTGCGTGTGCAGTGCGTCGGGTTAGGTGCAGTGCGGTGGCTAAATCAAAGACAACAATGGGTGGGTCGGATTGTCTGCGCGGCGCACTTTGCGCCACTTTCGCTACTTTGTGGATTGTAGAGAGGCGACGGAGATGGCGGCTCGCGAAATTAGATCGTACCGTCGGAAAAAATGTTTACCTCGCTGATTGGATTTTATATTGATGGCCCGTATTTATACGAACACTCGTTTTCTCGGTTATTTGCCACAAACTGAGAAGTATATTGTAAATCTACTTAAGAAACCTTGGAAAAAATGTCTTTGAAGTTTTCCATCGTGAACTTGAAAAGTACCTACTTATTAATTTAGTATAAATAACTTTCGTACTTTCGTAGTTTTTACTTTACAAAGTTTTTTTAATGACAATCGGAGGATTTTTTTCTGCTGTCTGTATTACCAACCAGACCATTAAAAACGAGGGTGTGAAAATTTGCAGCTTATTTTCACCGTGCGTTACTAAGAATCTACATCCAGTGCATACGCGTGTATACGTCGGTTTGTCTGCCTCTGAAATACAACTGTTGCTTATAATGAAGTAGTTTTTCAGTAAATAGGTATAACTGTTTACATACATTTTATAAAAGGTTATAAGCTCCTTGAAGATTTGCTTCATCGTACAAACTATAATTATGTTGTATCTACCTAGTTAATTAAACTATAGTTTGACTATTCCATAATCAAAGGGTGTGCCCGACAGATTTAAATAAATCATTACGTACAATAAGTATTACTGACGTCAATGTCTAACCTACTCCAAATTAACATTCTAATTACACAATAATTATTGTTCAAACAGCTTCAAATACTCAGATTCAATTAATTTCTAATTCAAATAACGTCGATAGCACAACTTCACAAACAACGTAAAAAAAAATCAAGAATTTTAAGTTTCGAAAAGAATATTTTGAATTGAAAATGGAAAACAAAAAGCGCACGAACGTGGGGCGACAGTGTAGCAAATTAAAAAGCAAAAATATTAGAAGTGCAGTTTTCTGGGATGTTTTATGTCGTTTCATTTTTATCTGGCCAGTTTCTTTTGTGCTTGGCATGCTGTTATCTGGTAGTCTGGCAGTTGGCGAGTTGACGGTATCGTTGGGGTGGCACTGTTTTGCCAAAGATGCAAACTGGAGCTGTCAGGCCCTGCGACAATGTTACTTATGTTTATTTTGCATGTGCTGCACGCTGACTTTTAAATTCAATTGAATTTTGTTTTTGGAATCAATCGTTGCACACTGAATACTTACTTACTTTGTCTTTTCTTACTACGATTATAAATGGAAAAGTTTGGTTGGATGGATGAATAGATAGATGTTTGTTACTCAATCGCGCTGGAGCGGCTGAACGGATCTGGATTAAATTTGACACAAGAGCAAGCTGGGCTGAAGGTCTCCTAAAGTTTCTAAAAGAAACTCAGAGCGGATTTAATTTTTGAAAGTCATAGATAGATCTCGGGACTAAGTGTCGCTTTACCGCCAGTAGAGGAAAATTTCCATAATCATCACACTTAGCAGACGGCTTAGTGATCACAATTCCATGTGATTACTTCAGGTAAATACCGCTACCCATTTCCGTGGGATAACCCCTTAGCTTCTTACGACACCCAGGGGAGGTGATGGGGTGGCCGTGTTTAAAACCGGGAACCACAGGATAGGGCTCTTAAGTTTGGTGCTCATGCAATATGAAGCTATTTGTTGAGGATTAATTGAATTCATAAATAATATTAATTGGATATTCATTCAATTTATATTGGTGCTTTATTGGCCCATTGTCTGCGGTACTAGATAGAATGAATAGCTTTCAAGGTCGTTTTCTTTTAATGCACCGAATATTTTAGTAGTTCGTGCAATGTGAAATTTATACAGTTACTTTATAATTTTATTGACAGTTTTGAAAGAAAACAAATTTTTAGTCTGTACCCACTGACGTTTTCTAGAAAAGCATTACTTGGCATTTCTTTAGTTTACATTTTATATTCGAATAACACGCAGAATTTTCCTTCTCAAATTGTACTCTTGACATTGTCTGTCATATCGAATATCATGTCGTCTTTAAAAACAGAATACCGTACGAACACAAAAACCGTGATGAATATCTCCGTTCCTTTCAAGGCACGGCACAAAGCGCACGCGTCACTCTCGTATGACGCGCTCTTAAGACATCTAAAATGGGTTACTGGGGTACCCGCCGATGAGGTTTGGCTTTCATTACTTATGCACTATTGTGTGTACTAAAGACAAGATGACACAGATTCAATCGTTGATAAGTAGAATATGTAGGTCTGTATTGTAATGAAGGAGAAGTACGAAATGAAATAGATATAGTCTTCAGTTTCTACGTTAAAATCAAAAGTTCATGCATTAAGGGAATTTATTGTGAAAGGATTGTTGAAATCAAACTTGGTTAGCTACTCTTAAGATAAAAGTGAAGTGGCAGTGGGCAGGGCAGATTGCTCGCAGAACAGATGGTCGATGGGGCCGAGAAGTTCTGGAGTGGCGACCGCGTACCGGAAGACGCAGCGTTGGAAGGACAAGACTAAAGAAGAACAAGGTGGACTGATGACCTGGTGAGGGTTGCGGTTGTTGTAGCTACACTTGGGGGAGGCCTATGTCCAGCAGTGGACGTCATTCGGCTGATATGATAATGAAGATAGTTTAGAATTTATCGATAAAAAATGAACAGGGGCTCTCATTCAAAAATAAATTAAACTCCTTAGGTCACGTTTTCGTAATAAGAGAAAATGTAGACAGCTAACAACAAATAAGTATCTACTAAACTTCAATATCTATAATCTTCGCTCTTGATTTTAATTTACAAGTTGTTGATTACGAAAACTAAAGTTTGTACACGAAATTATTAATAAGCTTCCAGATTAAATGTTAAAAGTGGCGCTGTTAATAAGATATCTGGGGCATAAATTCAGAATATTTAATAGGAACCTAACCATGACGCCAACGTTCTCGAAAATGTTTGAGGTATTAAGTACTCTAAATAACCTCTTTCGGTGTTTTGGATTTATTATTCGTAGGCTTTTAGTGTTTGCTTTTATTATTACTAGTTCTTGCCCACAGCTTTGCTAATAAAGTAGCGTATGTAAATATTAAATTCTGTATCATCATCTACCTAGCCTTTTCCCAACTATATTGTGGTCGGCATCCAGTCAAACCGGATATAGCTGAATACCAGTATTTTACGAGGAGCGGCTGCCTACCAGACCTCCACAACCCATTAACTGGGTAACACGGTATTTCTTGGCCAGACCGGTGTCAGATTTTCTAGCGTCTTACTATCCGTAAAAACTGCCAAAAATCTACAAATGACAGCCGGGACCAACGGCTTAACGTACTTTCCGATGCACGGAGGAGTCTCGGTATGTTAATATGGTCACCCATCCGCAGACCAACCTCGGCAAGCGTTGCTTAACCTTTGAAGACCGATCCATGCGGCTTTTATTATTTAGCCACGAGCTCCTCATATTAAATTCTGTATCAAAATTCGTTAAAATCGGTACGGCGATTTACGCGTCAAAGCGTAACTAACAAAAACCTCACTTTTGCATTTATAATATTAGTTAGGATAGTTATACAGGGCCAAATGAAGTTATTTGTAGATATTCTAGCCATGGTTGTAGACTAAAACGCTGACCCTAGGTATGGACGCTTATCTAGACACGCAAGGCCTGTCTGTCTGTGTTTTGTCTAACCGTTAGGAAGTAGGTGCTACCTATTCAAATAAATGTATGTAAGCTATTGATTTTATACACTCTCAACAACTTAAGCAGTAAAATGTAATCTACCTACGAATGGAGGGAAATCAAAAACTTAAATAAAAGCTATTTTATAAGGCTACGACAGACAGTCGCGACGAAACAATGCTACAACGCAACATACTAAATTGTTAAAGGATAATAGCTATTTTAATAGCTGGATTAATTTAGTGATGAAAATTTATAGATAATTTATGTTGTATATAGACTTTCAGGCCTCCTACTAGGACATGTAATCACGGATGCACGGATGCTTTACGGTACACATCAGCTGTTCGTGTTTTCTTTTAAATTGAATAATATAGTTTGTTATATTGCGTCAAGTTNGTACCTATATTTAATCTGGTGGTTAGACTATTTTAATAGCTGGATTAATTTAGTGATGAAAATTTATAGATAATTTATGTTGTATATAGACTTTCAGGCCTCCTAATAGGACATGTAATCACGGATGCACGGATGCTTTACGTTACACATCAGCTGTTCGTGTTTTCTTTTAAATTGAATAATATAGTTTGTTATATTGCGTCAAGTTTATAGTTAAAAATTCGCAATAGTGTGCTTACATGCCATTTTTAAATTGAAGCTATTTGTAAATTTTGTGTTGTGACTGGAACAGCTCGAAAAAGTGTCATTTTACAACTTTTAAAAAGTGATGCTTGTATTGAACCACAGATCTTGCGTTTGCATCAATATTTTTCATGGAGTAAGCGCCATCTAGTGTCGCCAAGGAGATAAGTTCGAAGGTAGTGCGCGCCATCTAGCTAGCTGCTCTCTAAAACTGCGTGCTGGAGAACGCTGACACTGTATGGAGCGTGCATTCTCAGTACATACGAAATGTTTCTCGTGCAGATTATTTGTGCAAGGGTTTGTTTCAACATCCCTCCCAAATCTCACATAACTGGATTTTTAAATAAGGGTTATTTGATGAGAATGTAATGACCGAAGAAAACTTCATTTGGCTATCCTACTCTTTGGCATAATTGCCAAAAAAAAAATTTAGCAGTCTAACTCTTTCTCTTTAAGAATCTATCTTTGCAAATGGACACTAGAGTCACTATAAATATTTTTGTATTTATATTCTTTTAAATGTTGTTTTTAGTTTTTGACCGATTCATCGCAAGTCCCACCTTGANGGCGCCACCTAGCTAGCTGCTCTCTAAAACTGCGTGCTGGAGAACGCTGACACTGTATGGAGCGTGCATTCTCAGTACATGCGAAATGTTGCTCGTGCAGATTATTGTGCAAGGGTTTGTTTCAATATCCCTCCCAAATCTCACATAACTGGATTTTTAAATAAGGGTTATTTGATGAGAATGTCATGACCGAAGAAAACTTCATTTGGCTATCCTACTCTTTGGCATAATTGCCAAAAAAAACAATCTATGTTTATTCTATATAGTAAATTCACTTGGTCGCGTGATGTGCAGTAATGCGAACAAAGTCAAAACGGGAGCATCTGCCTACCTTTTGTTCACCTTGTCCCATAGAACTGCTGCATTTCGTGAAATTTTCAAATTCGCTGCTTCTCGTTGCTGGAACGACTTGCATCTACTGTTTCGTGCTATAAAAACGTTTGGTACTTTTAGTTTGAAGTTCAAGCAACACCCTTTACCAGGGTCTGCACGCAGTTCGTATTGATGACTTAAGCTCCATGTTCTCAGCAGCAATTTAGCAGTCTAACTCTTTCTCTTTAAGAATCTATCTTTGCAAATGGACACTAGAGTCACTATAAATATTTATGTATTTATATTCTTTTAAATGTTGTTTTTAGTTTTTGACCGATTCATCGCAAGTCCCACCTTGAGGCTAGCCGTGCTCAGACCTGGTCAGTCACCGAGTCGCAAAAGTTCCGCCTTGGGGTATGTCAAAGGGCAATGGAGCGCAGTATTTTAGGTTTAAAAAGAATTGATAGAGTACGGAACACCACGCTGCGCTCCAAAACCGGTATCATTGACGTGGGCAAAAAAGCTGCCAGGCTGAAATGGGACTGGGCGGATCACACCAGCCGCATACATAGTGACCGCTGGGCAAAAGTCTCCACGCAATGGGTGCCAGAGGATGGANCCGGATCACACCAGCCGCATACATAGTGACCGCTGGGCAAAAGTCTTCACGCAATGGGTGCCAGAGGATGGACGGCGTCGCCGAGGCCGGCCCAGAAAGCGGTGGCGAGATGACTTGGATGCACACCGCGAAGGCTGGTTCGAGGTGGCGCAAGAAAAGAATGTCTGGAAGGATATGGGGAGGCCTTTACACAGCAGTGGGACACAATAGGCTAAGGAAAAAAAAAATGTTGACGTTCAAAAGTGCCTTCTAATGGTCCAATTTAAATAAACGTTTTGACTTTGATTTTCTCGACCAGCAAACACATCAATACACTACACAGTCCGTAAATATTCAATTATATCTGCACTACTTCTCTTCAATCTTGTTAAAGTATCTTAATTTTATTTTGGATGCTAAAGTTGTTACGGTTTTGTTTTGTTCTATTCACATAATTCTTTGCCCATTGTTTTTTGTTTTGATAGCTTACCATAGCGTATCACTTGCACCCGCGCGTTACTATCTACAAGTTAATTTAATTTTACACACCAGACATTATTTCTTTCTCTGAATCCGTTATTTGAAAGGGTTGCCCCCCCCCTCACGACGGAATCATCTCCCTTTCACTACCGGAATACCTGCTACACTTAAATGGTATCCAAGCACGTCGGACTAAGCGCATCTCCTCTAAATTTCTGTCTGTCAGCGTCTGACTTCCTTACCACCTATACCTGTCAACCTTCAAAGCAAGAGTGAACAGTAATCTTCCGGACTCGCTCGTTCTGTCATAGACCTCATTCATCACTTACTATAAGACATGAACTGGCTTATCAAAAAATAAATAAAAAAATAAACGAAAAGTTACACCTTAACGTGTTTTAGCAATCCACAGAGAGCATCATATTATTGTTATATTTTGTAACATATTATCATAAAAATCATATGAATAAAAGGCACATTGGATATAATAATTCGTCGCTGTTGCATAACGGCTGCTCGGATTTCCCCAAAGGAAGCTAACGGCCAATATTTCCTCTCACTTATGTTGCTTTTCGCCAATATTTCATATTAATCCGTTGATACGTTTATCAGCTTTTCCTGTATTGGTATAAACGGCAAAAATATGTTGGTGAAAATAATACTGCTTTATTGATACAGAGCATAAATACATTTCTATATTTCTTATTTAAATGTTATGTGGTGTTTATTTTGTGTCGTGTATTTGTGTTGTGCTATTAAGCTCAAAATTATGTAATAGAATGTGTTTATAATTTTATATTGCCACAAAAAGTCAGAATTCTTTCATCGAATCAAAATTTTTGTGCCATGCTATTCAAAACCCACACTTTACGTATAACCGTTTCAAAACAAACAGCTTGCACACGTTCGAAGTGTAGCTGTAATTCAATTTTCTCTTCTGCTTTGTACGTTCGTCCGTATATATATGAAACCACTTTGTTGCCGGCACGGTGTCAGGCCGACTGGATTTCTTTGCACAAAGGGCCACGTCGCCGCCACGTGCATGCGCCCACATCGCCGCACTACCTTTGTAGATACTCCCACATAATGAAACTACCCAGCTCAATAGTTTACACTTAATTAGTAAACATTTTATGCTCGCAGCTTAGAACAATAACACGATGCCTACAGACGGTGTTATTCCGTTCATAAAACGCAATACAGCTCTTGGGACGACGCAATTAAAATAAGACGGAGGCGAGTACCCGCCAGCATTGTCTTCCTCTTCTCGCCCGTCTATAATTTAGATAATAGGCTAGAAAATATTCTTTTGTCTCTCAACAGACTATCTGGTTGTTAGCCGTCTTTCGATTATTTGCCAAGAATAAGGTGCTCTGTCGGCTATCACGGAGCTTCAGCTTTATGGCGTCAATAATTCGACAAAGAGACTTGGGACTTGGCGTCCTTGCAGTTAATGGTAAATCATGAGCCTGATTTTCTTGAATTGTTGCCAGCTTTGTTTATGTAATAATTACTCACTCAAATCTTGATTGTGTCGTTAATCAGTAAATAACGTACAATGGCTTAGTTTTACAATTAAACATAGCTTATCCCAATGATCCAAATACTAATTAATTCGTGGTCTGCCTTTGGATTTGTTTTAACTTGACTTCAGAAAAATCCCAAAATTGTAAATTCTTTTTTTGATTCCGGTAGTAATAAACCTCCTTTATTTTCAGCAAAGAATTCTGCATCATAATAATAATAATTGTCGCGAAACNCTTTTTTGATTCCGGTAATAAACCTCCTTTATTTTCAGCAAAGAATTCTGCATCATAATAATAATAATTGTCGCGAAACAGATTTCGAAAAAGGTTTGAAAATGTTGTATAAAGTGCAATTCACACTGCAATAACTCGCCTCGCTCGCTGCGAGTACCATGAGCGTTCTAACTATTGTTAATGACCCACCGAGGGCATAATTACATTTTTTCACACCCCCTAATAGCAATTTCACTAATTCCGTTAATTCCAAGCGTGGAAACTTACACCCGTTGTGAGAAATTAAATTCAAACTGAGGTTTCGAATGGTGAAAAGTTTAAATTTTAATTTATGAAGCCAACACACCCTGTTGCTAAAGAAGAATTACAAAGTATTTGTGTGCTAATCTTGTGAAAAGAAAATACGGGCGTATTATGCAGATATTATTTTGTGCTTGTTGGGGAAATTGACTGAAAGATAATTGGTTGTAACTGCAACTATTATATAATATCGGTAGGCATACCTAGGCAAAAGAAGTGAATGAGACCAAACTGAAAAATGGTAATTAAACAACAAATGGTACACATAAACCCGTGTTCCTTTTGTTAGAAAACGTTTAAATCGTCTTTGTAAGTAATCGGAAGTTTTTATAATAAGAAAAACTAAATTTAAATGTTGAACATTTAAATTTAGTTTTTCTTGCAATAACTTTTGTATTTGGTTTTCAAGCCTTTGTATTGACCAAAATAGAGTCCCACTTTTTGCTTCAAACAAAATATTTGTTCGTATTCTCTGATTACGAAATTAATGTTCAAAGTTGCTAACTTTTCGCAATGATTGTAAAACAAAACCCGCAAATCATTTGAAAAGCGGCTCTCTGCCAGGCTCAATTACTTTTTAAAAGATAGACGAGGCTTTTATAACTTTTCTAGGGTGTTTCATTAAAAATTTCCTCAAAGGGAACGGAGCTTGTCTCATTATTATATAGGATTTGAAGAGGACAAGGTGCTACGAACGACGAAACTCCGGTACAGTTTACCTAAGGCGAACGTTCAAGCTAAAACGAGTTGCTATTAATATTTAATGTTTCATCTTTGTGGTTTTTTTCGCTGCGTATTAAAAATTTGGTTCTAACCACTGGGAGTTTCATAGCAAAAGTCACCGCAATAAATCCATCGATAATAATACTTGTGAACTTTTGACAGTGTTTAATTTGGCTAACTTTTAATTTACTGATAGCAAACTGAAACTATTTTTAATTAATGGATTGACCGTGAAAATATTACTCGATCAAATCTCAGAACTTTGTAATTAAGTGTAAAATTGATTGTTAACTAGTGGCGTTCTTTTTAATGGCTCGGTTGATTGAGTGTTGCGCTGAATAGCCCTTCGTCGCATAAAGGCGACGCGGTAAGGCCAAATAATTACGAACTGGCTCACGGTGGAATCTTTGATGCCTTAATCAGGTGAGGACGGGCAGCCACGCCTGCTCCCGTAATTAGAATGTCTCCTTGTATAGCCAGTACCTTTAACATGCAACTGTATAACGAACGACACTTAATTTGGTGCCGATGAGGTGTCGTCGTCACTAGATGGCGTTGGGATAGTAGGTATTATGCATCAGACTTTAGAAAAAGAATTTTTAGTTTTTATCATTTTGTGTGTAACTTTCAACGTTAAAGCCGAAAGAAGACCATAAATCATGGATAGGTTTCGACTGTCTAGCGGGATAAACTAGAAGGCTCATTGCATCTAGGCTTATCCTACGCAGTTTTATTTTCCGAACGATATAGAACAAAAGCTTAGTTAATTTTGGAGTGGAATGGGAGGTCGGAGGTCCCTCTCTCTGGTACTAATGACGCACATTGCAATTACAGCAGCTTACAGCGCGCACAGTTACAAACACCCATCTATTATTACGCGCTCTATTGTGTGCATTTGCTTAATTTTACTTTCAGTTTCGTATGCACAAAGGGGGCGCACTAATACCGATTTCAAAGACTGATTGTTTAGACTGTGTAGATATTAACACTGTTGTTAAAGAGGAAGTAACTGTACTGAAAAGCTGTACTGTAGTTTAAGGCAGCAAATGGTTCTAAGAGAATCGTATAAAATCAAGTGTGGCGTGTAGTTCTGAAGCTGATTCTTGATGTAGCTGCAAAAATATTATGTGTTTACAAACCAAATAAATTGCCGAACAAAATTGTACTAAAATATATCGTAATAAAACCGGTCATCATAGGTATTTACGGTAATTAACACGGTTTAAATATCACTGAGTCTGTAACTGTAAAAAAAAATATTTATACTAGAAAAATGAAAGATAAATTCTCACCATTTTTTTCGCCAAAGTAACTCATTGGAGACGATTTTGTTTATTTAGGTCCGTGTACTAAAAAAACAAAGTTAAATATTTTACATCAAATAAAAATTCTCGATAAAAATAAAGTGTGCCAATATTTTTACACTTGATTTGACTGTCTGGGGACTGTCTGTTGTGGATTTCACATCATTGACTTTTTTAATGAAATGTAATTAATAATTATAATGTCTTCAATACATACACGAGTACTCTAGTGTTGAAGACGACGCAGGCATAGTTGGAGTTTTGGGAAAAAACTAGGCAAGCAGAATAGGTATGCCTAGTCTCTTGATCAATTTATATAAATATTTATATCATTAGTTAGGTATGGTTGGTAAAGTAACTGTCTATTTTAAATTAATGTATAATGCCTCATGTAAAACAAAAAAAAAACATGACGTAAGTATATGTAATTATACCTTTTGGCAAACCAAAATTGTGTGAATGAACAATGATGTAGTTGGACATATACAAAATAATGTAAAATACATTTTACTAACATAAAACTGTAAAATATTATTTGTTCACGGAGTAACGTTATTTACATGAATAATTCAATATATTTTCTACAAAAACCAATTCAATATACATAACGAGCCTGAATTTTTTAGCAAAAAACCTAAACCTAAATCGAATTTCGCTCTAGATCCATTTTCAAAATGACACTCCGCGTACCAAGGGATGCATTAGTGCTTACATACCTAAGTTCTCACATATCAAATGGAAAAATTTACATACATCACCGAAAAAGCGATAGACGTGACAGTTAATCGAATCTCTGAACAGACGTGAAGCGTCCACTACATTCGGCTTACGGCGCTCAAATAAAAAACCGGTACTGAATTGCTTTTTCCCGAAAACGATAGTGTGAATGAGTGAGACTCTTTTCAAAGGGTGCAAACAACGCGATCCTATTCACGGTGTGTGTGTAACTATGAAGAGATTTGTCCGCAGGTCAATTTTATGGCGTTACGTGTTGGTAATATGATACGCTGCCAGCCGGCCAGTGGTAAAAACACGTTTTTATTGTTCATGGAAGAGATTCCAAATGTGAATTTAAAATGTTGTTTTTGTCAGTCTACATTGTTACCTACATATTATAAAATTTATATTTTGTTCATTTGGTTTTATGAAAAATTCGGGGATGGAGAGGGAGGGAAAATTATACAACTTTTTGGTAGGTTCAGGTAATACGAGAACAAAAAAAACAAAATTACTGCTTCAATAGGAAAGTTATTCCTTGACGTGCTCTGATCGCTATTTTCCTAAATATTTGGATACTAATTGGTATTAATTTTTTTTGCAATACCGTATTTCAGCTAATAATCTTTTTATTCTGTGACACTGATTCGAATCGCATCACAAACGAAGGTGAATTGCAAAATTCTTTAATAAATCCGCAAAAATATAAAACTCCATCTAGGTTTATAACAATTTTAATCCACCTTACAAACTTTGTCGTTGGAGAATAAACACCGAGCGGCATTTTTATAAAAAAAAATGAAATCCTCTTTCCTTTGGCGCGTTATCTTTCGAATCGTACAATATTCAGATGGAGAAGGATTTGTGAGTTTAACTTTTTCCAGTTATTATTCATAAATGCAAAGGCGCTAGATATTAGGAGAACTCACTTCAGAAGTTGAAGGATTGGATTTGCGAGTTGGATTGGATCTTGTCAATATAACATTGAACTGCGCCTGATACTGCTTTTGATGCGATAATGTTTTATTTCGTCAGATATTCGCGTTCGTGGCTTATTCGATTCGCGTTATTGAAATACGTTTTGGGTAGTGGTGCTTTTGGCTCTGCGAAGTACAGAATTTGATTGTTTTATATCCTTCATAAGCACGTTGATCACAAAAAAAACGTTTCATAAAGGCGGAACCATAATGTTTTTCCTATTTAGAACCCTGTGCATTATTTAAGTGCGAATTCTACTAATTTTGAAGAATATTGTCAAAAATGTATGGAAATTGAGGCTTTTTTGACAGATTGCGACTGAGATGCGACTTCGAACGTTGCTTTAAAATGAGTAGAATCGAACATATTCGCCCACGTGAAGCGTGATGTATCCCAAGGGAACATATTGCTGCCATCAAAAATCTATCCTATGTCTAAAACAGATCATATTCCACCCGTGTGACAACTTATATGTACAGACAGCACATCAAGCTACCCGAAACTGTCAAATTTTCCCAATCAACCTTTAGCGATAACTTTGAAAATCTATTAATGAAATTTGACAGATTGTTGTAGCTTGATGTACTGGCGTCTGTACATGAATTCGTTCAGACACTAAGTCTTAAAAAATTAACATACATGCGGTCAGAGTTACAACTACGGGAGTTTTTGTGAATTTACATACCTTTTCTTATATTAAAATTGATATTCGCTCTTTTCAGGACACGCCTGCGATGTGGAACACATAGACTGAAGTAGATCGAATATGGACGCTTTAATGCGTTCGGTTCGAAGCGCCATGGCTTTCTTCTGGATCCTCGTGGGATTGGGAGCCGTCCACGCCGTCAAAGTTGTCATAGAACCACTGCCTAAAGGTAAGTCTATATTATAACACTCTTGAATGATTATTGAATCATCCGTCAAAACATTTTCTGCAATGTTTAAAAATAATGTTTCAGACATAAACACATTCTCTCCAGATAAAGACTTGGACGTTTTATAAAAAAACTTATAACGGTTTTCAAAGAAGAATTTTTCAGAAGAATTCACTTTAAACACGTAGCTAATTTCAAAGACTGCAACAGTAGAAATGCATATAAAAACAAAGGAGGATCTAACCTGTCGCTCACAGGAGTAAACGGAATCGAGCACCCGGTCTTAATTTAGATTTTTTTTAAAGAGTCTCCCTAAATTTCTCCCCCAGATGTACGACTGACTTCTCTTTAGTTTCGTTTAATTTCCTATCTCTCTTGTCGTGACGTTTATTACGGACTTGCTCACCCACACCAGCAACATCCAACCTACTTTTGTTCGCGGGCACTAATAACCATTTGGAATAAATTTTTATTCGAAGCTGTCTATTTTCGGCCAGTGCCGCCGCGACGCTTTATTGTTTTCGCATTAATTTACAGTCAGCTGCGGGTAACGCGGATTTCTAAGGAGTTTTTATCTGTGCCTTCAGTATTCTTTCTTTTGAAAGTGAGAGCTCCTATTAATATTAATTAAAAGTTTGAATAATTNCTTCGCTGTCTATTTTCGGCCAGTGCCGCCGCGACGCTTTATTGTTTTCGCATTAATTTACAGTCAGCTGCGGGTAACGCGGATTTCTAAGGAGTTTTTATCTGTGCCTTCAGTATTCTTTCTTTTGAANCTGCGGGTAACGCGGATTTCTAAGGAGTTTTTATCTGTGCCTTCAGTATTCTTTCTTTTGAAAGTGAGAGCTCCTATTAATATTAATTAAAAGTTTGAATAATTGAATGGATTCGGAATTGTCCCTCGTTGTTTGGTTTCCACTGACAGTAAATCACGACAATAATTAAAACTCAAGAGTCAGTTCATTATTCAGTGTTTGTAAGTGACAGATATTCTCATCCTAAATTATGAACAATTAAATTCTAAATATGAATATTTGGCATTCCATTAAGAAATCACATAGTCATTGAAAATTTAAAGAATCTAGAGCATATTTTAGAAAATTAAATGGAAATCAACTAAATAATTAAAGCAGCCTATAAACAACTCGGAAAGCAAGTCACGAAACAAAGGTACAATTAAGAGCTCGCAGTCGGCATATAAAACACGAAGACGCATTCTTTTTGCAGTGTTTCAGGTAATTACTGAAGCGAAAAAACGTTGGCACATAAAATTCTTTATTGATTTACACAAACAAACATTAGGTCAGTGTGTGTATATTTTACAGTGTGCCTGCGTGCCTGTGTGTGTCCATGTTGCAGTTCCATTGCAAATCCATGAGGAATTCGGCGTCATTTGTTTTTCTTAACGTCCTGTGAATGGGTTTTACTACCGTCAAACAGACAAATTAAAAACGGTGAATGTCCGTTTGAATGCGTAATGTTTGCACTTTGTTTTTTGTTATGGTCATGAATTTCGACAAATATTTTATTAACTACTCCCTTTTAATTATGTTAAGTATCCTTCTTTCGTAAAGTTTATATCCTACCATTTCTTCTTCTCAAATCTCTTTCTTGTAACATTTTTTTTTACTGAAGTTTTTCCTGCCCAGTTATTACCAGTGTAAAAGCGATTTAAAAGCATTTTATGATGATTACTACTTCCGACTTGAGCATAACATTTGAAATAGAATGTGATAATTGCGTGCACAGTACATGCAAGCATTAAAAATTCACATAAATATTGCACTTACGTAAAGGAATTAATTTCCACATAGTACGTTTCACGTAAATTCCTGGAATTACTGCTACTGTTGGTAAATACTGAATTTAAATGTAAGATCTTTTGAAAGTTCATAGTGGTTTGCACTTTTATATTGTAATGGTCTCTCTCACAGATCGGTACAAAACGAATCAAAAGCGCCCAATTTCGAGCATAAAACCGCAGTGTGGTGTGGCCCAAGTGTACAGTTTTTAAGTTTTTTTTTACAAATTTTCTCATAGCGGTTTTTGGTTTTATTCTTTAAATTGACAGAAGGGAGGCCGTTACCCTGTTATGGAACAGAAAGGTTGATACAAATATTTATTTATTTTTATGTAGATAAGTAAAAATCTTTCCTCAAATATAATTAATCGATTTCTTTATAAGACTATATCGCAAATTATTAATAAACATTTGAGAAAAATCTGCATGTTTTACTGTAATGTACACTTTTTTATTGCAAATAAATTATTATTCGTACAAAACGTAATTTTATTATTTAATTAATTAGACAAAAGACACAATACTTTCCACGTGCCTTTTATAAATCTCAAACAGTTATGAAAGTGATATTAGTTCTGCGAACAAATACAATGGAGATTGTCGTTTGTTTAACTTGGAGAAAAATCACTGGAATCGTTGTTGAGAAAACGCCATAGCTACCCACTCTATTAGTTCCTACTTATAAATTGGAATATTGAAAATTCTCAGAAACGGTTATGCATAGAAGTGTCAGAAGGGTTATGACATTTTATTTACGTTTGTTTTGATAAGAAAAACGTATTTCTTTTCTTTTCTCATGTATGTAATAATAAAATCGTCTTGTAGAATTTGATGTGTTTCGATGCATAAATATAACCAACCATTCCCTACTTCAGCTGAAGAATTGTGAAATAAATAATTTTCCACGTCATGTACACGCAATACGCATACCGCATGTTTCCATATACTATGCCATAACCGCTTAGGGCTCACATCGATGTCCACTGCGCTAACCAAACTACACATCCGTTCACGCACAACATGACCCAAATCAGTATAACAAAGCAAATTCATCAACATGATGCATAGCCGTCTATCTGGCATGAACTTGTCCCACACTGCCGGACTACCACGGCGTCTGGTGAAGCCTGCAGGCATAGATCTACCGCTGCCAATTAAAACTATAGATGGTAACATGTCGCCGACGAA
>NDFZ01002569.1:0-19084 GCA_002192655.3 Mamestra configurata
TTTTATCCAATATCCTTTGACTGGTATTAGGCTGAACGTCCACTGTGTATGCAGGGAGAGTTTTGCCATTTTAGCTGCGTTCATTTGTTTCATAGCAATGCATTGTGCGCAGCGTGGCTGTGATAACCCTACTTGTCTATTATGTAAACAATTTACCGTGTCAACTAAGGTAAAGTGACCGTGTAGTGAACTGTAGTTCGTCCTAAAGTCAGAGGTTGATAGCTCACTTCACCTTAGTTTTACGGTGAGTGTTTCACAAAATAATATTTCAGTGGACGAGCTACGATCTATCAAGCATGCGTAGCTTAGCCTTGGGTTACTTTGGAGCGATACCTTAACACTTCGTCCGACCTGGGAATGAAACCCCATACTCTCTCAACCACTGCAGCAACGCGTCAGAATCTAAAAATCAATCTGTCTAATCAGAGGGCTTAGCACGAATGTTTTGACGTATAGTAACGTTACAGTACCGTATCGTTAACGTAAGTGAATTTCGAATATCTATAAAAAACCAAACCCCATAGGTAGTATTTTGGTTTAATTTTATACGACATACCTACACAATGAATATAAATGTGGATGGATGGACAGGGAGAGGGAGGCCAAAGAAAAGATGGCTGGATTGTATTAGGAGTGATATGAAAGAAAAGGGAGTTAGTGATAGCGTGGCGGTAGACAGGACAGAATGGAAGAAAAAAACGTGTTGCGCCGACCCCAAGTAACATGGGATAAGGGCAGGAAGATGATGATGATACCTACACAATTTGTATCATACAAAAATATGAATATAGTATCCAATTCAAGTAAATATTATGTGCGATAAATAATGGTAAAATTTTACGTTACGTTACTATACGTCAAAAAAATTCGTGCTTTAAACATTTGCACTTTTACAATGGGACCAACACTGAAATCGCGAAAAAAAAAATCGACTGCGCCATACATTTCTGTGCGCATAACTAGACAAAATGTACTGAACAGCTGATATTTTTTCTCGATTTCGGGGTTGGTCCCATAGTTGAAGTCGTTCATAATGATGAGTACAATGACCCATTTTCATGTATTGCGTTTATTCTGCTACACGTTGTATTAGGGTCGACTTCCAGTGTAACCTGATGCAGTTGTGTACCAGTATTTTAGATGGAGCGACTGTCTGTCTGTTCTTCACAACCCAGTAACTGGGTAACATGATACTCCCAGGCTAGACTCAGTATTCTTGGATTTTGACAACCCGTTACGACTGTCAAAGATCTACAATTGACAGCCGGGACCAACAGTTTAACGTGCTTTCCGATGCTCTGAGGAATCTCGATATGTTAAGATGGCCACCCATCCACAGACCCACCTCGGCACACGTTGCTTTATTCTTGAAGATCGACCCGTGCAGCTGTTATTATTTAGCCACGTGCTCCTCGAGCGTTGGGATCCTACACGTGTCAATATTCACTTGGGTTTATTCGACTCAATCAGCATCGTTCGCGGGAGTTTCCACAAGTTTGCTTGAGTTTAATGTTCACAAGAGGGTTATTGAATCCTCTGTAGGACGCCATTATCTGCGAGCACAGAGGACTCGTTCTACGAGTTTACTTACTGTTGGAGTATGTAGGAAGAAGAAGCGAAGTGTGTGGGTGTTTACAGTTAGTTCACAAGTAACTTGATGATTGTTCGAAGTTTCAAATGGTTTTGCTAATTTCATTGGTACTTGTCTCCGTTTCACGAACATGTCTTTGTTTATGAGCTGTTAATTTAATACTTCGATTGCTAGACTTTTATTATTCGAGAAATAATTAATGTAAGAAACGAATTTATTGTGCCATTTTGAATTCTTTATTGTACGCACAACAACCCTTTTATAGGTACGGCCATTAATAGAGGTTGACAACAAAAGCGAGCTTAACTCAAAGTTAAGTTTCCGATTGTTACTTATTTTTATTCTTTGACTAGCTGATGCCCGCGACCGTGTCCGCGTAGATGTCAGTTATCGCGATTCAAAATTCCCTTCCCAATCCTTCCCTTAAAGTTCTTTCTTAGAAGATGTTCACAATTTAAATAAATCTATTTCATAAATTTCTACTTTCTAGATTATCTTACAATTTTCAGCATCTCCAACAACGTTTTGAAATCTTAATAAAATGTTGTGCTCCATATTCCTTGTGGAGCGGCCCAGCAGTGAACCAAAGATCGATCCGTGCAGAAGCTGTTATTATTTAGACACTATTAACTTCTCCGATTTATCTTAATCGAAAAAACAGCCATTTCCCAGCATTTCTTCGAGGCATACAGCACACATAGGCGTCTCATTACCTGCACAAGTTAATTCAGAAATTCCGCAAGTTTAGCACGAGGGGCGTGTCATTAAACTTCTCCTTAATAAAACATCTGACAGGAGGCCGGGGTAAGGGGGGCGAGATTGAAAGAGGACAGGTTAGCGTATGGATTAGACCAGCTAGATAATATATGTTTTAGAGCAAAGTATAGGCAAGCTAAAGAACTAACACTTTTCGTAGTAAAAAGTTGCGCTAGGTTGGTAGAAGAGTTGCGGAAGTCGCATACGTTCCCGCGATCCCCGGCGTAGGTGGGAGATGGAACACCGGGGTGGTTTTAGTCAGTAAGAGTCTGACAGACCCCTCCACCCGCCCCAGGGTGGAGGATTTCCATGAGGATTTCCCCCCGAAATAAATAAAAAAAAAAAGGTTGGTAGAAGAGCAAATAGCCCATAATTAAAAATACCTATCGAACCAAAATCTCTCGAGGGCCGAGCGGTCTTAATCAGGTGTGACGCCATTGTTTAACTATTGTGTCTACTATTTATGGCCGTTCAAGGTGTATTTACCCAATCCATTATTCAGCGATTACGGTGTCTCAACGTGCATCAATACCTAAATGTTTACCTGTTTAAGTTCATTAATTTAAAAAACGAAGACATGAAAAGGGATTCGAAATTTATTCTATGGGAGCTGGTATACCCGTTGCCATATGTTTTTTTTTTTCAAAATCACGTTGCGCTATTATACAGGAATATACGCGTAGAAGACACACAGAAAAAATGTTAACAATATGGTGCCCTAAAGTGTCACGTTGACGAGATATTCATTAAAAATAAACTAATCACGTGCTTATGTGCAGTAGATTGTATCCAAATAATAGTTCTGTGGCCCAACTTTCATCTTGCGCCGCATGCCTTTTTCATGTGAGTTCGTGCATGACTGCGTCACGGCATTGCTGTAACCGAATACTGAGCCAGGCCAGATATGTTATAAATTAAAAAGAAAACATTTTTTTCATCAGCACGCTAAGAGTTAGCAGCCAAGAAGAGTCGTATCTGCACTAACCTCGTGGCTTCTGTAAGAGTGTCCTATCGATATGCAAAAGCAAAAGTAACGCTATGATAGCTAATATCTTGAAAATAATAAATCGCCTTGTTCCAGCAATAACATAAGCGCTCCACAGTCTATTCGTACCTTCACAGGGCCAGCATTCTTCTCCAAGGTATGGAAGTACGTGACAACTTCGCCGTTGCTAACTAAATTATGGTCTGCGTCCTTTCTGTTACTTTGCAAAGTCTTAAGAGCGGCGGGAGGGAAAAATAATGCCGGTGTAGAACACAGCAGGGAGGAGGAAATAAAATAAATAACGCTACATGGTCCTAGGAGTATTCTAGGAATAGTGCTGTTGAAGATATTTAGATACTTGAGTACTCATTAATTGGTAGTTCGTGCATCCATTATAATCCCGACCTAGTTTTGTTCACAGTGGCCGAAGTCAATAGAGATTAGCCTTGTACGGTTGGCGTAGTGGTTGAGCGGTTGCGGGGCTGCGTGTGTTGGGTTCAATTCCCGCACGGAACTAATTTTTGTATCGCCTACAGATAGTTATTCCAGGTCTGACTGTTTATATATGTGAGTTTATATGTTTGTTACCGCACCCACACGATACAGAAGAAATTCCTAAGGTGTGGAACCTTTTTCTTTTTTAATAAAAAAATTATTATAGTGAACTAGTGAATTCGACACATGAAACATAGGTGCACTCTCTGTTCCTTTATTCGTATATTCCGATAGGACGGCAATCCGACAAGACCGGGGAGAGATCAAGAGGCGCAGGGCCAACGGACCACCTCCATCTTCTAAACTTAAAGGCTGCTAATGAGGAATTCCTAATAGAAAAAGTCATTAACACTTTTTTGCAAGATCTGGGAATCGAACGCGACCAACGAGTCCCAACGAGGTATACGAATACGCGAACAGCAGAGGAAGAGGTTTTGGCGCAGCATGGGAAAATACTTTAGGAATGTACTCTAAATTGCTAGACATAGAAGCCTATTTTAATTTACTTTTGTTTCGTCCACTGTGTTGTTCTAGCGTAAAGTGTGGAATCAATTAACGAATTCCATTTGTGCTGAACTGTAGATATCCAACAACATACGTGAAAAGTAATCGACCCACATAGCACACGTTGCACTCCTCTAAAACAAGAGGGATTACAAATTAATAAACGCATGACGACGAAAAAGTACAGAACTACGCTGAAAGACAACTAGGAACCCATTGTTAGAGCGAGCGCGCTATTGAAAATGTTTGTACAAAGCTAAAGACATTTGAGAAGATTCACATACATGTCTGCTGGTAACCACAACACATGTACGGACAGAATGCTAACTTCATACACACACCATCGCTATATGGTCTTTTTCCAACTAGGTATGATGTCTAAGGGATCTTGAGCACTCAACGGCCACGACTCCGGCCAGTCGGTAACCTTGGTCACAGACATTCGTATCGGTTTTTAGGGTTCCGCACCCAACGGAACCCTATTACTCAGCCTCCGCTGTCAATGGGCTGGATCTCAAGAACCGTAATAGGTAGACAGTTCATCACAGAGTGTGTATTTTTATTGACGGTTTAACAACAAATCGATTCTGCGATCACTGATAGTGGTCGTGGCCATCCAGTGCGCAAACTCCCTGAACGATTGCAACAAATACCAGTCTTTTCCATGAAGTGACTGTTTATTTGACCTACACAAAACTTACTGGGTACTGTGATAATCTCTGTTTGACTGAAGACTGGGTGTCGGTAGAAGGTAGACGAATGTCAGTCGCGTCTATCTACGAGTGCGTGGAAGCGTTTTAGCTCGTTGTGTGGAGTCGGCCTTTTGTACCTTATCTATTTGACGTGGTAAGGTTGCGAACTGCGCGTGCATCTAACCTCCTTTGTTCCCAAACTTGGAGCAATTCTCCGTAAGGCAATATTGACTGCGTTCGATAGATGCTATCTAGTACCTTGCTCTTGTGTAAAACTAATTGTATTCAACTTCAGATAGATCTGAGGTCCTAGGTGGGATGCTGTATGAGTTGGGGTACAGATGTGCTTTTGTCTGCATAAATCATAATCAAAGTTTCCAATTTCAGTTTGTGGTTTGTCTGTTGTTGTAATCGGCAGAGATTATCAGATTAATTAATCAGTGGAAATAATTGGTTTTCCGATTTCGGAACTTAATCGTTGCGAGGTGATCAAAACTTACTGAGAAGTAAATTACGGACTGCAAAGTTTAGAGTTGAGGGTACCACTAAACTTCAAATGAACCTTTAAATCAGTTCAATCATATATAAAAACGCAATCGTCGTTCTATGGTAGTCGAGTAATAAAAAAAAGCGGATGTCACTCTCATCTCAATTATCCCACTTTTTAGGGTTCTCTAGTCAAAAAGGAACCCTTATAGTTTCGCTGCGTCCGTCTGTCTGTCCGCGGTTTAGTTCAGAGACGCTTAGCACTAGTAAGTTGGAATTTGGTATGGATAGGTATACATATTAATCACACCGACAAAGTGGTAAAATAAAATCATGAAGTAAAAATTATTTTACCACTTTAACTGTTCACTTCATTTTAACTGTTCACTTCATTTTTTTAGGGTACATGTAAAGTAACGATCAAATTATTTTTTTATCATCTGCCCCATGCTGTGGGATGCCGTTGTATTCAACGGTATCCCACACCATCGATTAAAAATATTGAGGGTGTGCGGAAACCATTTTTCCATCCAAGGATAAGTTTGCGAAATATTAAGATTTAAAGTGCTAATTTTTGTTGGAGTCAAGTGTCCCCCCCCCCTCTGCCAGTTAAACGGTTGTTTGTGGAGACGTGAAAAAAATCATGGTTGAAGCATATACAACGACTTTAAAAGGAAAACTATCACAGCTAAGTAGGCTTTACAAGTTAACGAGTTATAGTCGACCAATCTATAAAATGTACTTGGAGAAGGAAAATTTCGTACAAATTCCTCTTCAGTTACCATCGCCCAATGGAGCCCGTTTTTTAACGTTTTTAACCGTTAAACCGTGCACTCAATTAATATATTCGGCAATTGTGACGTGCAACTGCGGAACCCTAAACTGCGCGTGGCCCGACACGCACTTGGCCGTTTATAAGAAGTGGGAAACTTATCATCAGTAAATAGTCAATAACTGTAACTTTAACATTGCCAGAACTTTGCTGCAATAATAATATCATATATCCATGTTTACACAACCAGCACCGATGCATTAAACCATCTCAAACAGCAATTAATATATATGTGCTTCGGCGCCGCCTCGCGAGACGACGCGACAGCCGCGCGTCTAGGCTGTTACCCGCGCGTTTACGCGACATGTTGACGCGCGCCCAATATCGGGAGTGCCACTACACGAATTAGATACTAAACTTGTCTGTTGAGGCACTTGATGGAGAAGTGTGAGTGTGTTTAATTTAGTTAGATGTTGAATTTGGCTATTTCGTGTTATTCAGATTGCCTTGGTTGCCTTTTCCCAGCTGTGAGATATTACAGGCAAAAGATAGATTTATATTTTCATAACGCAGTTTTTTTACTCATAAAATATTATATTTGTCATTAATTAGCTCGCGATTGACCACAATCTCACCTGATGGAAAGCGATGATGTGGTCGAAGATGGACCTCGCTTGCCCAGAAGTACCCTATTCACTCTTGCTTTAAAAACCCCCAGGTTGTAGCTATCAGGAAACACAGACTCCGGTATGATATGATGGTCCTTGCTGGGTTGGTCTTCAAAACAATACAACGATATTACCTGCCATAACAACTTTGAGATTGAGATTCCAGAAATACACATTTAGCCTAAACAAAGAAGCCGTACACCATAATAAAAACAAACAATCTTTAGCACACAGAACAACAAAACAAAATTAATTTGAGAACATTAAAGTAATATAGAAAAAGCAAAGTTTTTTAATAAGGCGGTGGGCAAACTGTACCCGCGCGTGTTACGGCGGGCGACACTCAATTACATCGCGAGTAATTGGTCCTCCGAGACAAGGAGTGATGGATGGCCCCACACGAGGACACACGAGGACCGGAGAACGCGAGGACTGCTGAGCCAGAAGTCTATACGAGCTATTGATCTTTAAGATTCTGTGGTACTTACCTAAACGTTGTGTGTGTACCTAGTATTCGTAGAAAAACATTGTGAACGAGTAAGGGTAATTAATTGAGCAGGGGTAGCTAGGAAGGTGTTTGTTCTGGGTTACTGAACGAATTAATACGGTTAAAAGCGATTGTTCAACTATTCCGAATTTTCCGATTTTATACCGAAGCAGCCGTGGACAGGGAAAATAAGATGGTCATGACTTAATTATACGTTGATAATATATTTTTTTATTTGAGGTTTTGATCTTGACTCTAGTCTAGGTCAGAGATGACAGAGACAAAGTCGACGATGGAGCGAGCTTACCCAGACGAAGCCTATTCACTCTAACTTTAAAGAGATTAGGGTTGTATGCGATTTATTGATACATTGATTGTAATTGTTGTTTGTAAGTAAGACATAAAAGTATCTATAATTTTGTAAATATGTGGCATCGCCTATCGACAGGATTTGTCCATTCTTGCCTAAAGCCGGTAGGAATGAACATGAAGGTTTTGAAGGCCTGAGAATAAACAATAAAATATATTTTTAGGAAACATGTTTCTCAGCAACAACACATGCCAGAGTTCTCACCCTCAAACAACATAAACTAAACAAAATCAGCCTAATTCGTACCGCGAAAACGTTCCCCTAAATGGCCTACTTATCAAAAACAACCCTCTCTTTACCCATTTAACCACAAAATAGACCCTCAGCCTAATAGAACAAGAAACTCAATAACAAAGTACATAACAAGTCCCGCCGATATCTCTTAGTTATGCGAAGCGCTTCGAATAATTCAATTTGTTTGAATTATTCCAGTTACTGGATGTAATTGGCTGGATGTGGAGTTGCAGAACAGATGGGCTTTAATAAAGAGCCGCTAATGCTGCTCATTTGCTGTAAATAATTTTAATTGAAATTAATGATAGAGATAATTAGATTGTTTGGAAGTTACAGTTACATGTGCGGGTTCGACGGAGGATCTTGTTGCGTATTTAACGGATTTGATTTTCAAGTTTTTCTAACTTTCTCCAGGGTGGCAGTACCTGCATAGGTGCCAGTTGTCAAGAAGTAGATATTGCTCAG
The DNA here is from genome assembly GCA_002192655.3 of Mamestra configurata. NCBI lineage: Eukaryota > Metazoa > Arthropoda > Insecta > Lepidoptera > Noctuidae > Mamestra > Mamestra configurata. Next base: position 8,506 of record NDFZ01002569.1, read on the forward strand.
TTAGTTTGAAAGGTTTCTGGTGAATTTAAAGTCATATTAGGGAATATTTTCAAGTAGTTGCTAAATAATAACAGCCGCATGGGTAGATCGTCGAGTATAAGCGAAGCTTGGCGTAGTCGGTCTGAGGATAGGAGACCATCCAAATCGGACCGTGACTCTACCGTGCCTCGGAATAGTAGATTATGCACCGAGGGGATAAAGCAGTATCAAGGGCGTCATATTGAACATAGGTGGGACAAGGCTAGGTAGATTGTTTTTTCGAAGACTGTATGTAAATAACTTACAAGTTATTGAGAGGTCGTAATTCAATAATAGGGATTGTGCCTGGGTTAAAAAAAATACGATTTATTTAGTCCGTCATCAGTTAGATTATTGAAAAATATTAGATTCGTATTTTTTATTTTACCAAATCAATAAAAAATAACGAAGATAAAACGCATCAAAGATAAGNGGTGCCTGGGTTAAAAAAAATACGATTTATTTAGTCCGTCATCAGTTAGATTATTGAAAAATATTGGATTCGTATTTTTTATTTTACCAAATCAATAAAAAATAACGAAGATAAAACGCATCAAAGATAAGGAGTGGGGGCTTGTCATGTCACTTTCCAGTAAAAAGTGTACTGGTAAGTGACGTCACACGAGTTTTCAATGCACTGTATAGTCTTAATTTTTTGTTTATGTGACTATTGAAAAAATAAGAGTTTTTTTTTTTGGAAATCTATCCGATGGCTTAATTTAATTTTTTTGTCAAATAACCTTTTATATATAAAGATAACATAGTGTCAAAACACAAACAATACAGTATTTTGTGCAGTTGTAACATTAACGACACTAAAATTTATCATAAAAATCTAAATATAAACACTGGTCTGTTCCCTGAATAAGCGGTACTTATGAGAGCATAATTCTGTTCATTCATTAACGATAATTACTAATTGAATTAATTAATTAGTAACTCGCTCAATAGAACTGATCAGTAATTATCTGTTCCATTCAGTTACGGCCTGCATTCAGTATCAGATTTATCTATATTCAGGACTGGCTTTTGCTAGAGGGTTTGCCCGTGTGAAATTTGAATAAAAATCCCGCAGGAGTAATATCTTCTTTATATATAATTTATATCTTAAGTATACTATCTTCTAATCCAGGCCATTGTTCATACCCTGTGCCTGTAGTTACTAGCATTGCTAGTATATATGTCGCAGTCACCGTTTNCGTCCTACCAGGATACAAGTATACTATCTCCTAATCCAGGCCATTGTTCATACCCTGTGCCTGTAGTTACTAGCATTGCTAGTATATATGTCGCAGTCACCGTTTCATTAAAAGCCTAGCCTTTTCATTGAACTGCACCGTTTAATCAGCGACATAAGTGACATGGGCAAGTCATTAAACGATATTGAACCAAATATTAGGTCGCTGAAATATCGGCGCAGTTAAATGGAAAGGCTAGGCAACTAATTAAACGGCTGATACAGCTATTTGGCTGCGACATTGGCACTGGTTTGTCATCGTTAATGAATTTATTTTGACGTTCAAATATTGATATTGACATTTGACTTGAAATTAGTAATGGTCAAAATACGGCTCACAGAAATGTACTGCCGCACACCGGTACAAAAAGTATCCTGATTTCCAATCCATGCCCTTGTTCCAAATTCACCTTTTCCATTCCACCATAAACAAACATAAAAACTTTCAAATTTATAGTATTATACAGGATTCTATATTCCAGATTAATATTCTCATTTTAACTGAAAAGGTAGTAATTAGTTGCATTTGAAAGTTTTAATAGAAACTTTTTAAAATGCTGTTCATATTTTTCTGTCTATTTTTAATTAGTCAACGTTACGAAGTGGAACTTGAAACACTATGTGCTTAATAACTAACAGTTATTTTACTTTTTTGTTCAGTTGGTGTGTTCCGGTTTTAAAGTATGAATACACAGGTGCAATACAATAATAAGAGCATTACCTGTTAGGTTTATGCTGCATCAAAGGAAAGGTTTTAAGGATAGAGAGTAGATAGAGTTACATTTTGAGTTTATTATCCTTTCCTTTATATAATAAAGCACACTTTCAGATGCTACACAATATAAAGAAAAGAAAAGTTCACTCATTTCATTATTTTGAATGTGAACGACATGGCTTTTTCTTTTCAAGTATTTCTAACGATGTCTGCTGAACGTTTGGGTACAATTTGCGGCCTACCCAAAAGTTTATTTTTGGCATTGTTCGTGGAATGGTTGAGCTCTTTAGAATTAAGGTACACGATAGCAGACAGATGCTGCACTATCTGGACAGGTCCACTCAACTCTGTGTTGCAAAAGAACACCTCCCACATAAAACTACATGGTTTCTATTTGATCTGTCCATTACATTAATTGTTTAAACTTAAAATATACTTTGACCGCTGAGTTTGAATTGGTGTTTCTTCGTCTAGTTTATCGTGGCAAAAAAAATACATTTCAAAGTGATATTGTTATCCTATTTACAAAGTAAGTAGTAAGTGGCATCTATGCCACTACGTACGAACTAAACACCTGACGGCAAAGATATCCTTAATTTGGGTTTTTCGTGCGATTTGAACATAATATACAGCAGCCCAAATATCGACCGTTGGGCAGTTGCTCTCCAGACACAACACCCATCTGGCCGGATGATCCTCCCTTTTAAATGGAGGTTTGGGATACTTTACTCCCTTTTCCGCATACCTCTACAAAAAAGAAATAGAATTTAACAAAAATGATTAATGAAATGCTAATTTAATTCAACTCAGTACAGTAGGCATTCAACCATAACACCCTTACCAAAACAGGTTGCCATGCCACTTTAAAATAAACAAATACATGAATACAACAACAAGAAGGAAAATCGAAAATATATCTCAAACTTAAATTGCATAATCAAATTCTCAACACGAATGTGAGCAACACTCAGCTACGGCGTAGAGGGCGGCGTAGCGGCGTAGCAGCATAGCGGCTGCGTAGCTAACAAGCGCCATTTGTAGCACGTATTTGCAATATCCGTAGCACTCGCGTAGCAGTTGGCGCTACGATGCAACTTTAATATTTGCTTCAATGGTGTTTCAATTTCACGATTATTATTATATTACTTTCTGCACTAGTTATCGTGTTTTACGTGAATTTTATTTTCATCATATTGAGTAATACAAACAGAAAAATATAAGCGAAAACGAAAATATTTCTGAAATAATTGGATAAATATTGAAGTAATCATCGAAGTGAATAACTATCGTATTTTGAAAATAATCATGTTGTTCCATTAAAAGTAACGAAACAATTGGAATTAATCCAATTATGAAATTTGTATCGAATATATTTAGCCTTGGTCTTGGTTGGAAGTATAATTACTCTTGGGTTCGATTCCCAGGTCGAGCATAGTGGTATTGGGATATTTCGATGTAGAATTGCTTGGTTGTTACACGTGTTAGTCCAGCTGATGGCAATACAACTTAAACCAAACTGGTGCGATGTGGGTACTATAAAGACACCTCAAACCATTTTGGATAAGCGTCAAGTTATGTTCATTTACTTCCTATAATATCTTTTGACCTCCGATCGAAGCCTCCGACATGGTTCAAAATATCGCACCCTCCTCAGTCTTACGTCTTGATTAGTATTCCCCTCTGTTCTTCGCGAAGGACAGGAAAGATCACAATAAATCGATTGCGATGATCTAATAAATGGGTCTGATAGAACCACCTTATTTACGATGTCACTGGGTCAGGAATTTTGTTGAGTTGCGTTATACGAACAAAATATAACGTGTTAAAAAAAATATGTTTATTTTTTTGTGGAGTCCCAACACTCTTGACGCACAATTTTGTATTAAAAATGATTGCACATATTTTTTACAGCTTTTTCTTTCGTTCTAAAGAGACAAATGCACATCCACACAATGCACACGCTCCTGGGAAAAAGGCAACTAACGAAACTAACTAACTCATCTAAGATACCTAACCAAATAAAATGCCTACTAGAAATAAAATAATCCTGTTATAACTAAAGAAATAATGTTATTTTTTATTTATTTTATTAAAAAATAATTGATTATTTTATTTAATAATACAATTCTACTAAAACCTGCATCCACCAATCCTATCAATAAATTGAGATAAATACAAAGTTCCCTGTTCTTCCAAACACCTTCCATAAAATGAACTTCCATAAAAACTTCCTGAAACATGCCATACCCGCGGCACCTTCTGAAACAAAACGCTTCCCAACTCGAAGTCAGACGCCAGTCAAAACATGGATGGGCAATAAATTCATAATATTACAACTTATTTTATAACCCCCGTCAACCCGCTTAGCGAAGTTCGAGGTAGAATTACCTGTTCAGAAACAGAAATTGGCCAGGAGTGAGTCGAGCCGCGTATAGTGAAGGGATCCGTAGTCGGGATGAGTATTTAACACGATATTGATTTTATCGAATTCATACATTTATTTTTAATTCACATAATATTTGTCAAACAATCTGTGAAAATCAAAGATATTAATGCGGTTGTAAAGATTGCATATCTCATCAAATATACATAGACTTAATTAAAAAGAGACTTAGAAACAACATACATATATTTATAATTAAAGACTACATTTATAATAACTCCCAGCAAATCCTTGCATTTGATACCCAATTATCCATATAGGGGTCCAGAAAAAATGGTTGGGCCGCCATCTTTGAGAGGCCACCACATTTCTGCCATTTTATTTAAATGGATTGACACCCCTAATATAATTAGTTGCTTTGTAATTTTACTGCACCATACATTGTATCTAACGAGTACAATGGTTCAATTAATAAATTCATCAATATAGTATTACCATTATACCGATGAATTTTGCATTCCCTAGTAAAAAAGACTGTAAAATATTCGGACAAACGGCCAGGACGATATTATATGGGTTCCGTTTTTGCCATTTGGCTACGGAACCCTACTAAGTAGAATTGTTTCATGTTACGAGTAACAATTTAAGAAATTTGCACTTTCTTACGTATCGGCTCTTTGAGTTTTGATAAAATGTTGCGTTATTATGTTTCTTTCTTACGTAAGGCGGGCCAAACGTGAGCGAACTTGCTTGACGTTGGGACATACTTTGGAGTTTTTTTTTTTAGATATACTTAACTATACCTACTTAAGTTCGTTATGTATGGTGTCGGACGTTAGTGAATAGCACCATCCCATCACTTCCCGTGGGTGCAATAACATAGATGACCGAAATGAGTTTTACGCCGAGTTTTTTTCATTACTAAACACTGAATTTAATGACACTTTTCCAATTANTGTAGCTGACACTGCGACCGCCAGCCAAGCGTGGCTATTATGGCAAACCCTTCCCTTTCGGGGAGGCCTATGTCCAGCAGTCGGACGTCTTTCGGCTGATATGATGATGATGATGATCCACTTAAGATGATCCAGAAGCTCGAGACAAGTTACATTCTTTCAGCGGTGGCGTGGCGAAAGCGATTATCAAAACATCAAAAATGTATGGGATTGACAAACGCTGCCGAAATGTCGCGTTACGTGATCAATTCATTATATTTTGGCATTTCGGCAATCATATTCGCTAATAAAATGGCATTNTCAGATGAAAAAATAAAAACTACCTGGAAAATAATAAATAATGAAACTATTAGTAAGAAAAAGCGTGAAACTGAACTTAATTTAAATATTGTACATGGCCCCATAAACTCAGGTGCAGAGGTAGCTCAGGAATTTGAAAACTTCTTTGCTGATATTCCTCGTAAAACGACAGAGGCTCTTAACTCGTCACCCGAGCTCTCTGCTGCCTTACTTCGGAAGAACGTCAAGGTATGCCCATCAGAGTTCAAGTTTCAACATACAAACCCCCAGGCCATTATAAAAGCTTTTAAAGATCTTAAAATTAAATCAACAGAAGATCTTTGGGGAATGTCTGTAAAAGTCTGTAGATCTATAATTGAAACTATTGCTCCCTACTTAGCTCTCATATTTAACTCTAGTGTGGATCAAGGAGTATTTCCTGATCTCATGAAACACAGTAAAGTCGTTCCACTGTTTAAATCGGGTGATAGTCATGAACCCAACAATTATAGGCCGGTGTCAATCCTGCCGGTTCTCAGTAAGGTGTTCGAAAAGTTAATGCTTAATCAGATGTTACTTCACTNTCGTTATGTATGGTGTCGGACGTTAGAGAATAGCACCATCCCATCACTTCCCGTGGGTGTCGTAAGAGGCGACTAAAGGACTCACCAGAGAATGGGCAGCAGCATTCTCTGTACATTGCAATGTAGCTGACACTGCGACCGCCAGCCAAGCGTGGCTATTATGGCAAACCCTTCCCTTTCGGGGAGGCCTATGTCCAGCAGTCGGACGTCTTTCGGCTGATATGATGATGATGATGATCCACTTAAGATGATCCAGAAGCTCGAGACAAGTTACATTCTTTCAGCGGTGGCGTGGCGAAAGCGATTATCAAAACATCAAAAATGTATGGGATTGACAAACGCTGCCGAAATGTCGCGTTACGTGATCAATTCATTATATTTTGGCATTTCGGCAATCATATTCGCTAATAAAATGGCATTTTGTCTATAGCCTCAGGTCACACAGTGCATAACCAGAAGAGGAATACATGCCAGCCTGAAGATTGTACTCGTTTTCTACAGATTGGTAGAAAACAAAATATCTAAAAAATGGGCCAAGCAGAGGGACAATATTCTTACAGAAATATATTAGGTACTCGAATAAGGTAGGTGTAAGGTACGGTTTATTAAATGATATATTCAGAGATATATTGCATTTGAGAGGAATTTTACTTTGTCCATGCATTCAGATTTTAAAGCAATTTAGTCCCACAAAGTCATGTCGCACCGGCATGAAAGAAACAACACTCTCAGTCGCGTGCAGCCTGCTTTAATCCCGGCAGCCGCGCCCACGAGGGGCGCATAAAGGAAATTTACATGTTATGCGTAAATTTCTCGTGAAAAACTCGTCAACACTTACCGTACACCGCGGGGTCGCTTGTAAATAAACCTGTATGTGCTTATATACGCCAGATTCTTTGTATTATCTGCGCGCATCGCCGACGTGGCCTCATCCCGGAAAGTATAATAAAATGAATTTATTATCTTGTTTTGTAGCAGAGTTAAATATGTTGATAACCAGGAAATTGGGGCTGTGACTGGAGAATTTTATGACACCTTGTATCACATGTAAATCACAAGTTAGGTTTATACAGTGGTGGCACAATATCCACTTCATTTCCTCATTAACTAACGAAGATTACCTACATTTAATTCGAATTTTAAGTAAAGATCGAGTCAAACTTTAGTTAATTGGTCATATTTTGACAAGTTTTTTTTTATCTTAAAATTCAGAAACCAGGGAAAAGCAATAAATATACCTTGAGCGGTAACCGAATACGAGTCCAACATTTCATCCAAAAGTTGTAAATCCATGGGGTTTATAACATTACTACAACGAACTTTTACTAAACAACTCTGCCCACCTCCTTTGAGAATATACGCCTGATGACATCACGTTATAAAGTTGCCGTACTCAAAAACCCCTAGTTATAAAACTTGAAACACTAAACAAGGTATGACCTCATGTCTGGCCGGCGGGCGACGGCGGGCGGCGACGAGTGTCACAGCTAGTTTGTAATAAAAGTTGTGGAACAGAGAGATGTGTCCCGGGAGAGGTCGAGGCTGCACTACGGCGATACCACTTGTGATTGATATCGGTTTTAGAGAGTTAGGTAAGTTGTTGTCTAGTTCTATTCATTTTGGAGAAGAAACTTTTACTGGTTTTGCGTTTGGGTGGTTACGGTATACGAGGTGAAATTTAAATGTTCGAAACTAAAACAGAATGTTTTTGTGTCAAACTAACTCGTCCAGTTTGTTTACTTGTGTGAATAATCGGTTTTGGGAATCACAAAAACTAGCATGAGATTTTAGCAGTTTTGAAGAAGTTTTTCGGCTTGTATTATCCGGGTTATCAGTCACTGGCAAAACGACATTCGGAAATAAACTGTCGTTTTGTCGAAACGTTTATATAAGGCATTTTGCGATAGAAGACAAATTATAAATTAAAAATATGTTATTAGGAAAGTAAATACCATTACCATACTGCACATAATTATAAAATTATGTATTTATTTAATCTTCATGCACAACGGTAAACTGGCGGATAATTAGTAGTAAGGTAGTACCACAGTCGCTAACACCCCAAGCTGCCCGTCGGGGACCCTGTGTGAGATACATCACAATCAACGTAAACACTTAGAACTTCGTTAACACCACAACTCTTTTGTTTCTAACAACAACATTTTTAACACAAAAAGTACATTTTGGGCATAAAAAGCCGTGTACACACTAAAACACAATCCTAGTTTAATNCAACATTTTAAACACAAAAAGTACATTTTGGGCATAAAAAGCCGTGTACACACTAAAACACAATCCTAGTTTAATTCCAGACACAAAATAATGAAACGAGCAGAAGTTTAACTCCAACAGTCAGACAGAAACTAACATTACCTAACCACTCATCATCAACAGTTAAGCTCGAAAGATGCTGCTGTACAAAGGCCTCCTCCAAATGCCGCCAGTTCTACGCGTCTTGCATCCATCGGATTCCTTCGGCTTACACCAGGTCATCATCAGTTCACCTTGTATGAGGTCTTCCAACGCAGCATCCTCCGGTATTCGCGGTCGCCACTCAAGAACCTTTCGACCCCATCGACTATCTGTTTTGCGAACAATATGCTCTGCCCACTGCCACTGTAAGCTAATCACTAAAAGAGTGAATAACATCGCATGTAATTAAATCTGTACTAGGCATAGATATGGCCATTCGAAGTATGGAAAAGAAGACATGTGGTGCGGACCCTAATAAATAGGGATCCGGGTAGAAGAACGATAGATAATGACGGCAAAAATGCCGAATGGTTTCCAGCAATGAAGTCACCCCATGCAGTGGAAGTCAATGGACAGAAAGGGATGGATTGTGTAACCTTTCTTTTGTCAAGTAACTGATCACCAATTCCGGGATAGTTATTACAGCCATTTCCCGTTTGACTGAATGAATGCTTAAAGGATTCACTAACTAGATATTCCTTTGTTGATCTTCTGCTATCCCTTTTTAGATTGTCACAAGGACTTGCAAATGCGCACTTTTAAAGGCCGGTACACATTAGAGAGACTCATTACAATTTTATTAGTCGAGTAACACCAGTACAGTGTGTCACGGTCATAAAGCGCGGAGTAATGTAGTCGTTACCCGGAATTACTTATTATGAGGATTACTGCGACGTGACGAGTGGATTTTCTGTAATTTGCTTTTGAGAGGAGAAATTGCAGGTACGTGGGATATTTTGTACTTTATAAAGGCAAGAAATCGGCAAACTTCATACGTTGTGTAGGTGTTTTTAGTGGCAATAACCACTTTCCACCAAGAGAAGTAATTATAACAGTGAACGGAAATTTTGTATGATGAAAATAACTTTGACCTTTCATGCTAAAATTACTCTCATTCGTAATTCTAGACGACTTCGCTCGTTAAGGTTAAAAACCGCTATCGATGATATTTTTGTATTTTAAATTTGCTGGTTGTACTCTCATGTACAATATCAACAAATTCTTTGAATTTCAAATCGATCTGTTAGCAAGCACTTCTCTCAACAAGCCTTTAAATTAGGCTATCCCTAAAACGGGACAACACTACCCGCCGACCCTGTCGGGACATATACATAACTATAATAAACAAGCAATTGTATAAACACCACACAAACTAATAATCAATTTCGCTAATACAACACATGGTAACAGTTAACTGTACCCCAATTCCGGTGCACAGTAGCGAGAATTCATTTATCAATACCCCCGATACCCCGATAACTAAGTACCCTCACATCGGAATTAAATAACAGCAGCCCCACTTCAGACTGTGCTGACTCGCCCTTGCTGCAAATCTAGAACTAGAACCAATAAAAGTGTGTACTATAACACACTTTTATTGATTTTGTTGGCCTCGTGGCCGCAAGTACCGCCGAGCGTGGGGCCCTTGGTTCGAACCCAGGTTTTTTATTTTTGGTAGGCCCGCGTTTGATCATAATCTCACATAATGAAAAGCGAAGTCGACGATGGAGCACGCTTGCCTGAACTTAGAAATCAGGATTTAGAATAATTAGAAACACAGTAGCAATCCGGAGTTTGGAAGTTCGTGGTGCGACACCCTCGGCTGTTGCTTTCTGACCCGGCTGCCATTACTGTCTGATTAGTCATACTCGATACGTTTTTTTGCCCAAAAATACCTTGTAAAAACGAAACTTCTATAAGTAACTTGTAAGGTGGCCCAGCGATAGGGTGGCTCCCGTATAAATCACAACAATTCTTGCGATAACTTTTAATTGATTCCCGAACTCGGCTTTCGGCTTTCGGCCGTCGGCCGCTGTTTGTTTATAATCAGCAGGATTTGTAACAATTCGTACTGAGCTTTAATAAGATTTGCTTTTGTGATCGGGGTGAAAGAAAAACTGATTGGAGCAGGGGATGAAATAACAAATTGCGGGG
>NDFZ01002570.1:0-19085 GCA_002192655.3 Mamestra configurata
AATCTAATTTTAAAATATGGAACAAAAATTTTACATGTCACTTGGGCAGTGTTGCCACTTTTTCCTTGGGCAGTGTTGCCACTTTTACTAAGGTCGTAAGGAAAGTTATCAAAAGTTGAACAGCTCTCAGAATTATCTCCGCTAGAATTAACTGTCAAAAGAAACTCGTATAGGCTTCGTTTGTAGCGTGTAAGAGGGGTTAGATTTTCTGAAAGATGAGTTTCAAGTGGAAAATGTTAGCTTAGAAAATAATATTTATAATCGTTTGAAGAATAGGACGTTTGCGGTATCATTTTTGAGGTACTCATTTACTTAGCAAATTTTTAGTATCCCGTCTGTGTGTCTGCATGTCATTGGGCTGCATCTACTGTACCGGTACCATTATAGATAGACCGTTGAAATTTTCACGGAATGTGTATTTAAATCGCTGCTATAAAAACAAAAAATAAAAATAGTTTTTATTTACAAGAAACGAGATTTTTTCGGTTTATGGCTCGGAAACCTTCGTGTGACTCGCACTTGGTCGATTTTTAGGGTTCCGTACTCGAAGGGTAACCAATGGAACCCGAATACTAAGCCTCTGCCGCTGTCCGTCCGTCCGTCTGTCTGTCAACGGGCTGTCTTTCAAGAACCGTAATAGGTAGACAGTTGAAAATTTCACAGTGTGTATTTCTATTGCCGCTATAACAACAAATAATAAAAATTAATTAAGAAATGGCTCACATACAAGGAGAGTGTTTTTTTTGGTTTATGGTACGGAACCCTTCGTGTGAGAGTCCGGCCGGCCAGTTTTTTTATGTCCCGGATATAAAGGAATATTAAAATATGCACGAACGATGGACGTGTGTCATGCACATTCGACAGGTATTGTTCAATCTTTGCTGACCCATGTCCATATTGCCCCAATTTGTATACTAAAGCCGGTATGATAAGGGGCAAGAGGACCTGCCCTTATCGGACATATTTAATGCTTTCCTACCTATGTACTAATAGAGGAGAAATAGACAGGTAAAATCCTTTGTTTGTTTTCATAACAAAAATAATATTTTATCGTGCCTTATTAGGTTTAGTTTCATTGGCTTTAGAGTCATAATTTAATTTAAATTGGTATCATGCTCTCAAGTGCCAAGAAACTGGGCTATTGATGTCTGAAAGGCAATCGTTCAGAAAGTACTGGTATTCAGCTGCAACTGGTAAGACCAGAGGCCGACCCTGAGATAGCTTTTTTTTAATTCTATTTTTCTATTTTGTAACACGGGGTTTTTATCCACATGATACGATATGTGATACGCTAACCCCATCGTACCCTATTAGTTCTAATTACAAATATATTTAGTACTAAATAACACAAATAACTAATTTGAGTGAGAGGGAATCATCAATTAGATACCCTTGCTAGACTACTTAACCTTTTCGCTAACTGCGATTTAGTACTTGCCAAAATTGTTTGAATTAACCCAACATCTAGAAAATTCAGTTTAAACTCTTTAATTAATTACTCTCTCTCATCTTAGTTCTTTACACAATCCATCAGCAAGTGAAGTATATCTTCAATTTTATTGCATACTAGCGGACGTCACGCGGTTTCACCCGCGTAGTTCCCGTAAAATATAGCCTATGTTACTCGCTGATAATGTAGCTTTCCAATGGTGCAAGAATTTATGAAATCGGCACAGTAGTTTTTGAGTTTATTCATTACAAACATACACACACAAAATATTTTTTTTCCTCGTTATAACATTAGTGTAGATTCCTCTTTGTAATATTAGTGTAGACTACGCAATTGGGAGATGTAACTTTTCCCATAAGATAGGCAAATTTTGCCGATGGATTGTGTCCAGAACGCAGTCTTAAAGCTAACTTAATATAATTTCTATTTAATTTATTATCATCGACTCAGGGTCGATGGTAATATATATAGTTGTTGGGAAAGCGATAGTTGGGAAAAGGCTATACAAGTAGATGACGACAATCATAACTAAGAACCGGCCAAGTGCGTGACGGACCACGCACTGTGCAGGGTTTCGTAGTTACCCGTCTCCTAAACCATGACAGAAAAATAGCAAAATGTACTTAACTATTATTGCATTACTCGATACTCTTGCGCCATCCCATCTTCCTAGCTCTTCGTGCTGTGCTGGCGCTGCCGCTGCGGCTGCAGAGAACCTCAAGCGGCGGAAATATAATAAACTTGTTGGTAGTTATATTTTCGAGCCGTTTGGGGTTGAAACTCTCGGGTCTTGGGGTCCGAGTGCACATAACTTATTTAAAGATCTCTCAAGGCGCTTAGTTGACACTTCACGTGACCCAAGGGCTGGCTTTTACCTTGGTCAAAGAATAAGCATTGCCATACAACGTGGCAATGCCGCCAGTCTTTTGGGTACACTTCCAGTCGACAGCGATGCGGATGAATTTTTTGACGCCATATTTTAGGGTTTATTTAGTTAGGAGATTTTATTTTTATTTCTAGTGTATATAGTTAGTTAAGTNAAGAGACCGGACGGCATGTCGTTATTTCCATGGAAGATGGGTAGGCCATTAGTGTGGGACGCTACTTGTGTCGATACTCTTGCGCCATCCCATCTTCCTAGCTCTTCGTGCTGTGCTGGCGCTGCCGCTGCGGCTGCAGAGAACCTCAAGCGGCGGAAATATAATAAACTTGTTGGTAGTTATATTTTCGAGCCGTTTGGGGTTGAAACTCTCGGGTCTTGGGGTCCGAGTGCACATAACTTATTTAAAGATCTCTCAAGGCGCTTAGTTGACACTTCACGTGACCCAAGGGCTGGCTTTTACCTTGGTCAAAGAATAAGCATTGCCATACAACGTGGCAATGCCGCCAGTCTTTTGGGTGCACTTCCAGTCGACAGCGATGCGGATGAATTTTTTGACGCCATATTTTAGGGTTTATTTAGTTAGGAGATTTTATTTTTATTTCTAGTGTATATAGTTTATTGCATTACAAAGTTACATGCACTTGGTTTTAAGTCATTTTCTATGGAACTATTAGGATTTTTTTACTTACCCGGTTCCATTTTATAAGTTGGTCTACTATTACTCATTAACTCGTGAAGCCACGTTTCGCTGGCTGGGGGGGGACGTTTGACTCGAACAAAAATTAGCACTTTAAAGCTTAATGTTTCGCAAACGGATCACAGATAGAAAAAAGTTATCTTATTTCCATCCAAGGATTATTTATAGATAGATAGCTTATTTCTAAAGTACCTGTTCAACGACATCCCATACCATGGAACACACGATTAAAAAAAAACATCGCCACTTTACGTGTAGCGAGTAGGTACACAAAAAATATGTTTTTCAAGATTTTATTTTAGGTACCACTTTCAAATTCCTTCTTTCTAGTGCTAAACGTCTCTGAGCTAAACTGCGGACAGACAGACTCACATGGCGAAAGTATGAGAGTTCCTTATTGACTACGGAACCCTAAAAATGATTTATTATACGTTACATTATTCTAAGCACCAAATTAGTATGTGACTATTAAACGTACCACGAATATAAACCTTTTCAAACGTAAATGTTTTTAGTAAAATACTAGTTAGCTAGGAATAAGTTACCAACAAATCAGTAATTTAAATCACTTAGTACTTAGCATATTTTATTTCAGTCTCCCAAGTAAATCTGTTTAATGTGACCGTATTTTACCAACTTAATTGTACTGAACAATCGTTTTATTATAAAACCCTGAACATTTTAGCTTTATAATTAAAATCACTGGGGTATTGTTTAAGAACAAAACGATACAGTTATGTACATTGCCCAAATAAATTGTACGCCAATGTTCAACAATGGAAAAAAAACAATGGTCGCATAAAATCGTGTTTGGAATTAAACAGTACTAATTACTTACGAATGCCATGCGTAAGGACTTTTTGTCGTGTCTCGCGTTATAGAATTTATGTTTTTCAGGAATAACGAACCAATTTCCGATCGAAAAATAAATCATGGTTTGATTTTTCACAAAGAGCCGTTGGGACGAATAAGTAAGTTTAGTTGAAAAAATATTTTCAATTACTGTTGCCGTCATTCGTGCGAAGTAGTTAATTATAGCTTTTTCAATTGAAATGTTACCTATTTTTAACGAGTTAAAGTTTAAAGTACAGATTTTTTCATTAATTTTTAATAACTGACTAAGCACTTAAAGCCACAAAGTGAATGAAAAAAACGCTTACCACGACAAACGACTCTAAACCTTTTAAACCGCCATCTTAATTTCAATTCAAAGGGTCATTCGTCATTCCTTTAAGAATTTTAGCGCGACAAGCAAAAAACGAATCAAAGGGAATTATTACGAAGAGCCTAAATTCCAATTAAGCCTCTTCACTTTGACCTTGGAGACCCCAAAGGGGGTCACAACGGTTCCCGGTGTTACCCGGATTATAATAAAACATTTTCTTGAATAATGCTTGGCTTGTGGTGACGTTCGCGTAACTTCGGGGTTTACGTAAATAGCAGCGTTTAAAGAGATTTATTTAGCAGTAGTGCTGCGCTGTTTTATTGTTTGGTTGCCTGGTACAGTGGGGGTGTAGCTGGCTTGAACTAAAATGTATTCCACATTAAATAGGCACGAGCTTTATGGCTGTATGGTACCTACTGGGTTTACTGTCTGTCCCATATTTTTTTCTCTAAATTCGACCAATAAAATTATTCAATGAACTTCAAAAGCATCTATGGCTATTCTGTAAAAAATACTTGAACGAGAAGTGAGCTTAAAGTGATCTGCCAACCTGTGTTGTGGTTTTATGAGGAATGACAGTTCCGTTCACGCTCACTTCACCTTCCACGGTATTTACAAACTAGACAAGCACAAAATTATCAGCGTCGTGATCAGCTCTTACGCAAATAAGTATTTAATCACTAGAAAATTAATCAAATCAAATACCAAAATAAGTCAAATTACAGTTCATTGATCAAATTAAATACCAAAATAAATCAAATTGCTGTTCATTGAGACGTTACTAAGGAGCAGCCTTACTTTTCTAAGTCACTTATTAGTTTATGGAACTTCAAAGTTCATAACTTATTTTACTCGAGTTAATCCAATTTTAATTCAAGTTAAAGACTCCTATTTTACGCAATAAAATAAAGTACAGAACCAGCTCCAAAGTATACCCAAGTCTAATTTAAAACTTAGTTAAATCTATAAAAGTTTTTGGTCTTAAATAATCACGGTAATGATTTCATTTGTTGAATATTTGAATATTATAAGGCGAATTCTAAGTTAATTTAATCTAACTGTGCCCCTGGATTCTAGCAATTTCACTTGAAACGGTTCACAGTGGTCTAATTTCACAGAAATTCTTACCCTAAAATTCATATCAGTAATTTGCTATTAGCATTTTAATTAATCAACTCAGCTTAACGCAGCCATGGAAATGCTTTGGGGTTATAAGACCCATCCGTTATATATATATATTGAATAATACACGCGTTCTTTATGGTGTCGGACGAAAAAGAATAGCACCATCCCATCACTTCCCGTGGGTGTCGTAAGAGGCGACTGAGGGACTCACCAGAAAATGGGCAGCAGCATTCTCTGTGTATTGCAACGACTACACTGCGATCACCAACCCGCCTGCCAAGCGTGGCGGTTTTGGCAGCAGTGGACGTCTTCCGGCGGATATGATGAGACCCGTCCGTACACTTGCACTTTGGGGGACTTTATAAATGCAACTGATGCTGCAATTAACGTAGCCACCTACTGGGCCCAAACAATCTGATAAGTTAACCATCAACTCGTATGGAAAAAGAAGATCGCAGTCTTGCTGGACATCTATAGGTATATCCCAAGCTGCGCCACAATACCTTTTTTTTTAAGGATGGGAAATCATTAAATGACTTCTTCCGCTCTGGGTGGAGTGGAAGGGCGTGTCAGACTCTTACTGACTAAAACCCATCCGTGTTCCTTCTAAAGCTCTTTGCGTTCCAGGGCCGCGGTGATTCTTTCGAAGAAATTCCGCAACCCTGGCACAATACCTGGTAATTATTTACCTTCAATTAATTTCTATGTCATTAAGCGCACATCCACACAAAAAAAAACTCACTTAGTAAAATAAACTTAATACCATTACAGCCCACTCCTAATTGAAAGAAAATGTCAAACCGCAATCTCATCAATTCATCATTAATGTCCTACATTCCTAAAATGCCAGTTTTTCCCACAAAATCAATCAGATAGAAAACTGCGTAGGCTCGCCTTCCGGGGTTGTCCGAATACCGGAAGGCGGAAAGCCGCGGGCTGTTATTTGTTTACTTGAAATTGATTTACTAGGCGACATTTACCGCGGGGGGAGAGTGGAGCGGGATGGACCGCTAGTAGCGGGGTCAGGATATCCTATCGGTCCGCTGTGACCCCGCGGCTATGGCCTAACGTGTTTCGAAAAAGACGTACATTGCAAAGTATTTTTCCGCCTCGCCCTATCTTTTGCTTTATTTCTTGTGTTGGACGTTATATATGAGCTCGTGTTGCAGTCGTCTGTCTCAGAATTTCGCGCCTAATTTCAAGGGCCAAACGATTTATTATCTGAAGGTCTAGACAAGCGAAGGAGTGATTTTGAGCGATACCGGTTGTCAAAAGTCCAAATTGTTATTGATCTATCACATCATATTTCGGGAGCGCATGTCATTCCCATAATTTTCTGACGTTTTACAATCATTTTCGTTGATTAAATACCATTTTGTGAAGGGCCGTTTGGGCTATTGACAGAGTGATATTGGTGTCTGATGCTTTTGATAACATCCTTAATATGCAGTACTAATAAAATAGCCAAAATCATGTCTATCGCTTTGGAAGAATAACAACCGCACGGGTTGATCTTCAAGGTTAAGCAACGCTTGCCAAGGTTGGTCTGTGAATGGGTGAGGTTGGTCCCGGCTGTCATTTGCAGATATGTATTTGGCAGTTGTTACGGATTGTCAGAAGCCAGTAAATCTTACTCCATTGCAGTCTTGCCAAGAACTACCGTGTTACCCAGAATCCGGTTTGACTGGAAGCCCACGATTGGGGTCGGCTTCCATTCAACCCGGATTCTGCTGAATACCAGTATTTTACGTGGAGCGGCTGCCTACCAGACCTCCACAACCCATTAACTGGGGAACACTGTAGTTCTAGGCAAGACTGGTGTCAGATTTACTTGAAGCCGACCCCAATATAGTTGGGAAAAGGCTAGGCAGACAGAAGATGACCATGGCAATTCAAAAGAGTCTGTAAATGGTTTATTTGAAACAATTAAAGAGTTTCAGTTTGATCCCACAAATTAATTGTGTAGTTGCAAAAATTATAAAATGACGTCATCCAATGTACAAAAATGAACAGAGCCAGTCAATATTTTTACTGTTAACGGAAGAGGCGTCAATTCCCTCGTTATTTGTTGTTTACCCTCGAGTTTGATTAAGCCCCGGGCATCACGGAGCCAACATTGGCTTTGGTCCACTATTTGCAGCACTTTATTGAAAACCCTTCATTTTTCCTACTTTTGTTGTTCCTGTTCGATTAAATACCGTGGCGGTGTAAACTTATGTTCTTTTATGAGAACAAAGCTTTATTTTTTGAGAGAGGATTTTGTTTGATCCAGCTGAAAAAAATACCAATAGGTTGCAACGATGATAAAATATTGGCCTGGTTTGGAAAATGTTGACACTGGATTTTTATTTTAAATACTTACCATTTATATTGATTTTTATTTTATATAGATATTTACAACTGTTTTTAAATACACTTAAAATAAAAATAAAAACTCCTAACTATAATATGGCGTCAAAAATTCGTCCGCTTCGCTATCGACTGGAAGTGAGCCCAAAAGACTGGCGGCATTGCCACGTTGTATGGCAATGCTTATCCTCTGTTCGAGGTGAAAGCCAGCCCTAGAGTCACGCGAAGTGTCAACTAAGCGTTTAGCAAGTTCTTTATATAACGCATGAGCACTCGGACTCCACGTTCCAAGAGTTTCAACCCCAAACGACTCGAAGATATAATTGCCAACTAGGTTATTATATTTCCGCTGCTTGAGGTTCTCCGCAGCCGCAGCGGCAGCACCAGCACAGCACGACGAGCTAGGAAGATGGGATGGCACAAGAGTATCGACACAAGTAATCGTATAACCCAACTTTGATAAGAAAACAATAATAGCTGTTACTCTGCTCCTCATCCCTCGATATAACGCTGAATAACCCTAAAACACCATCTCTTTTAACCCACAAACAAACATGTTGTCACATCCGTCTCTAATTCCGAATAGCATTCATAAAAGGACGCAAGCATTTACCCGATTTAATCAACGGATTACCTTAACCTTAGCGAGAGCCGTCGCATATAAAGGAATTGGTCCCAAAAACATCACCGTAATCCATATAAACGACTCACCGAGTGATATTAATGGCGTAGCCTTGACGTTAGCCGGAATTACCCTACGCTGATATGTCTTCTCTAGCTGGATAAACAACTGTCTTGATGACGTCATTGATTTTGTCGTACGCTCCCTTGTTGTTTCTCTGTGACGTGTAACTTCAACGAACTTCGGAATTACCCTCGTCTTTTTTTTATTAAGACGGTGATATTTATTTACGGGAATTATCTTTACAAGTTTTATTGGAGGTGTTTGTTGATTGAATCCGATTTTTTTCTAAGGAAAGTGACGTAATAGTAGACATAATACGAATTCATTATCGAACACCATCTTACATATAAAATTCACGTGTCACAATGTTTGTTACCATACTCCTCCGAGAAGGCTTGACCGATTTTTATGAAATTTTATATGCTTATTCAGTAGGTCTGAGAATCGGCTTCTATCTATTGTTAATACCTCTAAGTGATAAGGGTTGTACACCCCTAACTTTTCTTTTTTAATTTCTTGGACTTTTTTTTTTTTATAATGTGGCATTAAAAATACATACATTTTCAGCCTTCTATCACCAACCCCTATTTTTTAATAGTCATTTTAGTAATTTAATCATTTTTCATCCCACTCGATAACTCCATCAATAGATCAATTATCACTATAGTAGGCGCCAGATAAATGTGGAATAAAGTATATTGACCTTTCCCTAATAACTGTTCATAGGTACCTGAACAATTAAATATGAATCGTTTTTCATTATTAGACAATGTTAAGGATCACGAGAGATGATGATTCGGGACAGCTTTGTGTCATTAATTCCGTTTTTCAAATTAAAAATGTCAATAATTGTAGGTGGGTCAATGACCGTTATTCCACGATTATCTGGCGCCTACTATAGATCATTTATTCTTGACTATTTTTTTGGTAGATCACGCTAATCCCAAGACCTACAGGTTCGAATTGAAAAATCTTTTAGTGTTGGGAAGTCTATTTATGGAGGAAGGTTATAGGCTATATAACCTCACGCTACGACCAATAGGAGCCGAGCATTCAAGAAGAATGTGATGCAGATGAAGTTGCGTGGGTCAGCTAGTAATATATAATATTATAACGTGATAAATAGGGTGTAAAAATGGGTATTTTATCGCTGATATTTATTTTGTTAATTGATTAGAACACAGAATATAGTATTTTAAAACTTAATGAGGTCGGTGTTTCCTAGCACGTAGAGTTAAGTAGGTATTAAAGTAGATTTAGAATATATATTTTGAAATTTTGAAACCCGAGCTTAGTAGTCTCTAGTATCATTAATTCTCAAGACAACATGATTTTTAAACACTTATATATGTAATTATTTACCAAAATCTCACCGAAAGAGTAAATGTGGCTATTTGAGATATTTTTATTTATTTATTTAAACTGCATGTACAAAAGTTGTATATGGACTTAATGCATCAAGGCATTCTCTACCAATCTACCTTTATAAAACCCTATTACCCATTACCCATTTCTATTCCAGAAATAAAAAAATATCTGACTATTGACATATCGGCCGTTAAGAAAATAATTTACATACATAAGTTAGTAGATCAGTAGGGTTTAGAACACGTAATAAACATGTCAGAAATATTCGTGAGTGGTTAGAGAAGTTACCGAGCCTATATCGAACACCACTCCAACAATTAATTTCAGGATTACCATCTACGAATTGTTTGGTAGCTCGTTAAAATTCATTGCCCATTGAAGGCGCACAATTATTGTGTCTACGTAAAGTTTCCAATTAATTTCTATTGTAATTAATGTTTATGTTTGTTTGTTTATATTTACCTACTTCGTTTGTTCTCTACGGTTTACTTTTAATATTGTTGTGTTGGCTAAGCCCGCGGCCAGTCTTCGTGTAGAAATTTAAGAGATTTTTTATCTGACCCTATGTGGATACCTATTGTATTTTTTTATTTTTTTATTTATTTATGTATGTATTTATTTATTTATTTACTTTTTTATTTATTTATTTATTCATTCATTTATTTATTTATTATATGCATGACATTGAACATAATGAATATTAGAGACACAAAGAAAAACTAAAAACGGCGTCCAGTATACCTAAATCCTATGGGGTGTATACTATCGGGGTGGGTGGGAACATAAGGTTTGTATTATATTTTCTCTGAAAATAGCCAGAAAAACACTGTCACTTAATAATAAAGTTCTACCCCGGTAACCAAGACCTTTTCTTGCAAAAACATAAAAAAATCGGCTTTAAAACTCAGCTGAGAAAATAGGCCATTTGTTTATGATTTACTAACTAGAAAATTGTCCACTACTTTTTGTAACCAAATTTTCTTCTAAAACCAATTCCTTTGTTGATTAAAACAGCTCACGCCACAAAAATAAAACGTAAACACATCTAGTATCACAAAGGAAAATTGCGAAATTATTGCGAACGAAGATTGATTCATAACACCGACTCGCTTTCTCATCAAACATGCCTTACGAAAAGATAATCTAAATTTTCACCCACACCTGGGGTATCGCTTATGGAGTATGGCGCCCAAATTACACTCGGTGTGTCGTCCCAATTTATCACCACAACAATATTACGGCTTCTCTTATGTGACCGTAAAAACTGATGGATGTACTTACCTAAATGTTGGGATGGAGAAGTTTTCTCTCAAAAATGTAGGGCAATATTGAAGATTCTTGAAGGGCAGGGATATCAATTTGTAACTGAATTTCAGACTGAAATAAGAATATTGTGTTAAAAAGACGTAAAAAATACAAAAAAGTAATTGAGGATTTTAGAAAAATGGGATTGTTTTTTACTAAAAGACGAAGAACAATCGTCAGTCAGAGAATGTTGTGTATAGCAAAACGTAACATTACTTTGTTTTTTTTTTTAAAACAAACAATGGTGTACATAATAAAAAATTCTAATATTTCCAATATTAGAATTTTTTATTATGTACACCATTTATATGTTGCACTAAAGATTTATGAAGAAAAGTTACTTAGGGTAAACAAGGATCGCCCTAACTCCCTCACTTCCAGAAAATGCTACGAATGTTTCAAAATTGTCTTACGGGGCTCATTCAGCAATTTGTAACGAGATTTCCGAAATGCGACGACAGTATTAATCCCACGAGAAAACAAAGTCAAATAAGTCCAATTTCACTTGGCAACAGTAAGACAAAAGTTGGTAATTGACTCTTGTTCTGACAACAAAGATGATAAAAAATATCTACCCTTGTTATTTATAGCGGTCAGTCGTAAAGAAAACAATGTAGCAACCTAACATGCTTTTTCTAGAAAGTGACATTCATTTTATCTTACCTGTGACTGTGATAAAGGAAAATGTCGTGAAAATTTTCAACAAGCAGTAACCGAGCATGGTTTTGTCTGTTCAGTCAAAAATGTTATTGAAAAATGATCGCTGAACTCACACATCCAAAACGGTCAGTGAAAAGTCATCGTTGACTAATAAGGCAAAACTGTTAATAACACACCGCTCATTGTTTTTTTTTTTTTTTTTTTATGTCGGTAGGTAGTTTGGCATCCCAGACTGGAGCGGGCCGGGGCTGCCTTCAAGCGGCTCCTGCCCAATCTAGGGGGTCCAAACGCCTCCTGCCGGAGGCTCTATGCGGGGATCGTGCGGTCCATGGCCCTTTATGGGGCCCCTGTGTGGGCCCTAACGCTGAAGGGGCGACCAGCCCGCCAACTCAACGCGGCCCAAAGGGTCATGGCCATCCGGCTGGCTCGGGGATACCGCACGGTCTCCGGCGAGGCGGCGAGCCTCCTTGCCGGATTACCGCCATGGGATCTGGAGGCGAGAGCCCTCGCGCACGTTTACGCGTGGCGCGTGGAGGCGCTTCGCCGGGGCGAAACTCCGCTGCCACGGCAAATTGCGTCGCGGCGGACGGAGCTCCGGCAGGATACTATGGCGGTATGGAGACTGCGACTATCGCGGCCCAGCGCTGGGCACGCCACAATTGCGGCGGTAAGGCCCCTCTTTGAGGAGTGGCTGGAGAGGCGCCACGGCGTCCTCACCTTCCGCCTGACGCAGGTACTTACCGGACACGGCTGTTTCGGGAGGTACCTGTTTCGGATTAAGCGGGAGGACACGCCCGGGTGTCAGCACTGTGAGGATCGCCCGGAGGACACGGTGGAGCATACGGTGGAGGTCTGCCCTGCTTGGGCTGAGCACCGCCGTGTCCTCGTCGAGGCGATCGGCGGCGGCAACCTCTCGCGTCCGGCCCTGGTTGAATCCATGGTCCGGAGCGAGGAGGCTTGGGAAGCGGTCACCTCCTTCTGCGAAGCAGTAATGCTAGCGAAGGAGGAGGCGGGCCGCGCGAGGGAAAGGCAAGGCCTTCGCCCCAACCGCCGCAACAGGAGAAGACGCCCCGGGCGTCGGGAGTCGCAGGGCGATCCCCGGCCACCGTAGGCGCGGGCCTGCGGACGGCGAGCGTTGGGTGGCTCGCTGTCCGATCACCACCAGGCCCGGGTCGATGGCGCGTTGTGTTTCACGCGCGCCTCAAAGAGATGTCAGCATAGAAGACGGGGCCCGCTAGGGCCAGAGCCTGCCAGGGTTGCGGAATTTGTTCGAAAGAGTCACCGCGGCCCTGGAACGCAAAGGGCTTTAGAAGGAACACGGATGGGTTTTAGTCAGTAAGAGTCTGACACGCCCTTCCGCTCCACCCAGAGCGGAAGAAGTCATTTGATGATTTTCCATCCTTAAAAAAAAAAAAAGGTAGTTTGGCACTCACAGATTGCCATAAATTCTGTCTTTTTTTAATGTGTTTCCATATTTGTATTTTCTACTATTATGATTTATGTAAGTGTGCTTTTGGGTGTTGTGTTTTCTCTTCTTGTACCAAATAAATGTTTTATTTTTCTATCTTGTCTAATAAAAAGGGATATTTTGTCAGACCAGTCAAAATTGACAGTGAAAGTGATCGTTTTGACTAAACAGGCAAAACTGACAGTGAGAAGTGATTTTTCGTCTGAACAGGCAAAACTGGCAGAGAAAAGTTATTGCATGAACCGGCCATAATCAATATAAAAGATTTTTGCCTGATATTACTGGCAGACAAAAATCAGAGAATTGGTAAAAATTCGAGCTGTTTTCCTGTAACAGTATGCTTGTTAATTGCGATTTTCCGCCTGAACAAATCAACACATTTTTCAGAAAACATCTGAATTAAATCGAGATTGCTCGTTGCTAGCAAGGCTTGTTTAATTATTATTTTTATTTTATCAATTAACCTACGTTAATTGATTTTGTGGATTTTTTATGTGTTTACACACCTAACAAACTGACAAGAAGGGGAAAAAATAGGTGCAACGATAATGCTTCATCATACCAGCCGAAAGACCTCCACTGCTGCACATAAGCCTCCCCCAAGAAATGATTTACTGAGTTTTTTGAGCGAAAAGATTTACACTTCAATTCAGTTACATTTATTTTTAAACTTTTATTTTTGATAATTTTTATTGATAAATGTGTCAATTATATAAATATTTAATTGCATTTCATGTTTTTCAATATCAACTCGTTTTCATTTATTTATTTATTAAAACTTTATGCACAAGTAAAATCACTGTACAAAGGCGGACTTAATGCCTTAGGCATTTTCTACCAGTCGACCTTAGGGTGGTACAGAGACAACATGGCAGGTGCAACTTAAAGAAAAACTAAAAATAGAGAGAAGAAAAATAAAATAAAATTATAAATACATAGATACATACATACACATAAACAAAGTTATAATCACATACCAGGAATAATTAAAATGTTAAACATTAATGTTTTAAAAGACATTTAAAGAACTTTCTTGTAAGTAAAACCTACTTTTCTATTTCTCAGTTTCGGGAAGAAAAAATATTAGGAACTCTTACCCTCTCTCTCCCTTTTGCGTGTCAAGTTACACAGTTCGACATAAGAAAAAATGCTCCAAATGTCTTAAGTCGGACAGTTACACTTAAGGGCTTGGTCAGGATTGGACGATAAAAATCTGTGGTAGACACGCAAAAGGTTAAGAAAAAACGAATCCAACGAATTAACGCTGTGACGATTCTACCAACTTCTTGCGAATGTGCTCACGTGCCTTCACCTTAAAGGACAACCGACTTGTTGCCGTCCTGATGTTCAGAGGGAGCGCATTCCAAAGGAATATTGCTTGAACAAAGAAAGAGGAGCGGATAAACCCAGAGCGGTGAGAGGGACATCGTAGAAGGCGATTATTGGTTGAGCGAAGATTTTTACTGTGGGCAGAACAAATGAATTGAATTTGTGAAGTTACATAAGAGGGAGACGAAGGATTTAGATTTAGTTATAGTGTAGTCTGACTGCGGTTCGAAAATTGTTTTATTTTGTAGTTTCCGTGGATACTTACTTATTTATTTTTTAAGGACGGATTTGGAAACTACAGTTAGTTTCTGATAGTTGCTTCTATTCTGCGTAGTTATGCTTAGACAGCGGATTCATTAGAAATTTTATGGTCTACAAAAACACCTAGTTAAATTTTCCAAAGTGCAAATCTTTTATGATTTCCTGTTTAATTTCACAGTCCAGTTAGTCTTCAGAAATAAGTTCCGTCCATTTGATAAAAGCTTCAATTCAACAGTTCTTCTTGGCGATATAAGTGTCTTGTTTAGCTATGCCTTTGTGAGGCACGCTTTCTCAGACATTAGTTAGTCTACCTTTTCTACACTCTTTATGATCGAAGACCGGGAATTCTCCATTTTATTCACCGTTTGCTATATTGGACGTATATATCCTATCGTATCACATTGAAACGCATGAATGCTCAATATCAAAGCGTCGGGATGATTGCTCGGGCCTCGCGGTGGAATTATATGTATTTCCGAGTTTTGAAGCTTCGAGTTATCCCGTACAGAGAAAAGTGCCGGCGAAGGAAAGTCATGAATACAGAGAGCCGGTTGACGAGACGCTAATCTAAATAAACCGTCCTCAAGATTGCTACAGAGAAAATATTCGGGGTTATTCGCGGGCCGTCTGCGTAAATTCGTTGACTTCATTGGGATAATGCGTCGTTATTGTATGGGGCAATTTATTATTTTATGAAATTGTTTTTTTTTTTGAACCTGTGCACCAGGAAGGGTGTCTTGTTTGGTTGAACAATTTATGTTGTAGTTAGCTGTGGGGATGTTGTGTAGAATTTTAACATGCTATCCTTTGTTTGGCAGCTTTAGGAAAGAAAACCTATAGGTACCTATCTATACTAATAGTATAAAGAGGAAAGATTTGTATTTTTGTATGTAACGAATAAACTTAAAAACTCTCTGGACCGATTTGAAAAATTATTACAGCAATGGATAGCTACATTATCAGCGAGTAACATAGGCTATGTTTTATCCCCGTACTCCCACGGGAACGGGAACTACGCGGGTGAAACCGTGTGACGTCCGCTCGTCTATAATAATTGGGATTGGGACAGTAACTGACCTATTGGCTCATTCTACTTAGTGAATATATGTTAAGTTGAGTATTTATGGTATAAAAGTAAACCTAAATATAGGTTAAATTTTATCGGTGATGGAGTTAGTACCTACTGTGTATTTAATTAATTCACAAATTCATCTTCCACTTACATAATAATGATTCTATTTAAATAATTAATCACACTGAACCCAGCAAGCAAAATATTCGCTCGCTTAGTCAATGTGACGAAGGCTTAAGAAGCATCGTCGTCGGACTAAAGTGACTTACTCTCGACTTGAAATTTGACCCAATTTAGCATCTCTCTTGTTTACAGGCAGATCTAATCTCAGTGAGTAGGTAGTCTTGGTTTTATATCTGATTTTCTATTTCCTTCTTGATAAATATTTACTGAGGACACGATAAGATAGGGAAAACTTCGTGAATCTTGGAAACGATTTGTGAGTTGGAAAATTAGGTAAATATTAGAGCGACTATCTTTCCCTGTAGGGCTGTCAATATTAACAGAATTTTTAAATAGCTGTGTAGGCCGATATCGCCCTGTAGTAAATTACAATGAGGGAAAATATCTCCATTAATTTGCTCAAAATTATTGCCATAATTCATTAATAGGACAGCCAACTATATAAACTGACATTTGTATTTAGTATAGAATTTTCAGTATAACTTTGACCTAAAAACAAACTAGAGAGAGACAATAACTATTCTATCATCACCATCATACTATAAAACACATAAAACAATTAAAACCAACAGAACAGCTCAACATCACCATTAAATATTGAAGCAATTTGTTCCCCTTAGCACACTAGCAACTCAGCTTGTGATCCAAGCATTTATGCCGTGATCCTTAAGTCGAGTCAGAAGTTACCTTAACGAGACCCGCGGGAGTACTCGGTCCGGTCGATCCGACATACTGAATCACATTACCAGCTAAGTGAGCCGTGGTGGACGGAGATCAGTGCATTTTCATTTGCAGTTTGTTGGACATTAACTCGCGTAGTACGACGGTTTTAGATGAATGAAACGCCGTACTTTTTTAACAGAAAGTTGCGCCCTAAGATGGTAATGTATTCACATTCAGCAGTGTCTGTAACTGTGTGTACATTGTGTGCAATAAATAAATAAATCAGTTTTGCTATATGTTTTCGAGGAGACAATGTTTTACCCACAATAGTCCAGAAGATATTTTCGTATGTCCAATATATGGCCTATTTTTTTCTACCCCTACCGCCTATAAATCCGTTCAGTCGTTAAGTCGTGAAGAGGTAACATACAAACTCACTTACGGCCAGTCTCAATAACGTATCTACCTTTAAACAACTGTCAAATTACCTACCAATAGTACCCGAAACGTCATGTTTGCCTTTGTAACATGACGTTTCAGCTAATGTTGACAACTAATTTGACAGTTGGTTAGAGGTAGATACGTTACTGACACCGGCCGTTTTGCGTAGATAC
Source organism: Mamestra configurata (assembly GCA_002192655.3). Lineage (NCBI taxonomy): Eukaryota > Metazoa > Arthropoda > Insecta > Lepidoptera > Noctuidae > Mamestra > Mamestra configurata. The sequence goes on from NDFZ01002570.1 coordinate 17,278, forward strand.
TATTAGTTAGTATTTACATATAACTGATATATAAACATAGTGTGGTATCGATGTGCAATCAACGCATAATAATTAATTACTTATGCATTATTGAAAATTTAGGATGTTTATTAATTTAGAGCAAAACGTTTTGCGGGTAAATACCAACAAATGTAATGAAGCCAATAGTTATTTTAATGAAATCCACCTCAAAACAAATACGTTTCAAATAAATCCCTAAACAAATTCATAATCACCAAAATACATCCGCTAATTCCACACCTTTAACGTAGTTGCAATTATGGAACATATTTTAATTAAACTCGATAGTTCACTCGGTATTGGCAATCGTCCTAAATGGATTAGCTAGTTGTCACCGATTGGTTGATTTGCATCTCGATAAGCATGTGACATAGGTGACGGGACGGGATGATCTGATTAGATCGCAGAGCGCAGAATCTGTAGTACAGTTAGGGACTTTATATGCAAGCGAACAGGCCGCGCGGCCAGGGCGCTGACAAGATAAAATGTACGAAATAATAATATAGTTAGCGTCGCGGGCGCGCGAACAGACGTCATACATTTTCGTAACAGCGCCCTATCCGCGCACCCGCCGCGCGCCCTGTCCTCTTTGTATCCATTACGAGAATTGCCAAACAGTTTTTTTTGAAGTGAAAACTTCTTTAGGCGCGTTGAGCACTTTTTGGGTGAAAAAATCGTGGAATTCGCGTCATCGTCACTGAACGCTTTAGCTTTCGCTTAGTTTCCACTTCTATCGTCAGTACCCAAAGATGCCCCGCATGTTTTTTTGGATGACAAATCATCAAATGACTCCTACCGCTCTGGGCGAAGCGGGAGGGACTATCAGACTCTTACTCACTAAAACCCACCCGTGTTCCTTCAAATGCTTTACAGGGCCGCGGTAAATCTTTCGATCAATTCGTCAACCCAGGGAATTTGTGCACTGTGGATTAGTCTGATCATCGATTTGCGTTAACTTTAATGTTATTTGAAATTAGTTATGATAGATTAGAGACCATAGAGTTTATTTACCGAAACAGATTGTACTATTGTGGGTTATAAACTTATAATGGTAAGTCAAAAATAGATGCATTGTGAGCGGGTAGGTTAATGATGAAAGGTGAATTATAGATGCATAACTAATGGATCAAAAATATAGAACTAATCTAGCTAAGATTTATTTTTCTAAAATAGATGTGAAGTCACACACACACACACAATATATTATGGTCGTTACCTTAAACAAATAGTGNCTACCGCTCTGGGCGAAGCGGGAGGGACTATCAGACTCTTACTCACTAAAACCCACCCGTGTTCCTTCAAATGCTTTACAGGGCCGCGGTAAATCTTTCGATCAATTCGTCAACCCAGGGAATTTGTGCACTGTGGATTAGTCTGATCATCGATTTGCGTTAACTTTAATGTTATTTGAAATTAGTTATGATAGATTAGAGACCATAGAGTTTATTTACCGAAACAGATTGTACTATTGTGGGTTATAAACTTATAATGGTAAGTCAAAAATAGATGCATTGTGAGCGGGTAGGTTAATGATGAAAGGTGAATTATAGATGCATAACTAATGGATCAAAAATATAGAACTAATCTAGCTAAGATTTATTTTTCTAAAATAGATGTGAAGTCACACACACACACACAATATATTATGGTCGTTACCTTAAACAAATAGTGCTAATAATGGATAATAAAGCAAAAAGGACACTCGATAAAGAAACTAGATCTGGGGATAGCAGGAAGGTTGAATGTATACCTATGATATTATAGTGTTATGGTGTTTAACGATCGTT
>NDFZ01002571.1:0-19090 GCA_002192655.3 Mamestra configurata
GCAATTCCGGTGGCGGTCTTTCTTCGCATATCAAAGACGATCAACGCGGTAACTGTAGTGTAACCACGCCACTTCATGCAGTATTTTTGGCAGTAATTTAATGCCAAATGCGGTAAACGGGCGGTACACGGTAAGGTAGTGTGGCCGCAGCATCAGCGATAATTAATGAATGACAAAACTTGTCAAAATATGGGGAAACAAGATTTTTTTTTGACAGCTGCAGAATGCGATGTGAGTTAAAATAAATAAAAAAAAAATTATTATCAACAGTTTTGAATCTAGAAATATTCAAAAACATAATACTAACCGTGAAAATAGAATCAAAACAGACCGAAAAACAAACGAGATATAACTATTTTAAACAAATATATCTGTCCCCCTCGTGAAAACGCCGTTTTCTATGGCAGCTGTATAGACGTTTATTCTTTGATGTCAGAGTTGATATCGGACTTCTCTTTCTAACTGTCAACTTTGAAGCTTTATAACTTCGTAGCTGTAAACATTATGTCATTATATATTATAATTATAATAAGACAGCTTATAAGTATTTTATGCATATATTTTTTTTCTTTTTTTGCATATTCCCTATTGCTTCTCATAGCAAGATGTAGTTCCATATTTGTATGTTCGTCATACATACATATATATACGTTTAAGTAGGTATATAGGTATAAGCCATTGTCATTTCCTGGTGGGATAACAATGAAAGGATTTATAACCTAAGAAGTACCATAAACTACAAGTTAGATATCACATATTATAATCAATTGATCAATGTATGTTTACAAAATATTGTAAAACTTACATATTTTGAAAAGAGTAACTATGGAGTTTTTTGTCCGTTCTTCTCCATAAGAAACTACTTTTTGCATATGGACAACTAGAGTCACTAATATTTTAATTTCAAACTGTAAATTTGTCGTTCAAAAGTGCCTTTTAATGGTCTAGTTGAAATAAATGAATTGACTTTGACTTTGATAGTATCTATAAGGTATTCTCCCCGATAGGATCGGCAGTGAAAATAGGGGATTTGAAGTTACTGTCCAAGCTAAAATTAAGACTAAATTAAGTTAAATTAACTCTGATTTCAGGCGGCTACTCCGTGGAGCACATAGACAAGGTTTGTCTGTCCCTTCGTGAGGAGTTTGGCAACTGTGTGAAGGTGACGGGTCTGCTGGGGAGGCCTGATATGCTATTTGTGTTCGATGCCAGTGAGGTGGAACGGGTGTTCAGGGGTGAAGACGCGGCACCGCACAGGTGAGATTTTCTGGAGGAATAAACAAAAAAAATTGGTTATCTGTAAAGTCGGTTTACGGACGATAGTTTAACGTGACAACGTCATAACAAAACATTGATGAAATGATCGTAACGCTTTTTTTTTAATTATTTGAGATGAGTTTGCTCTTGACTCTAGTCTAGGTGATAGATGACAGAGACAAAGTCGACGATGGAGCGAGCTTACCCAGAAGCAGCCTGTTCACTCTAATTTTGAAGAGATTAGGGTTGTATGCGTTCGGAAACACAGACGCAGGCAGAGAGTTCCACTCCTTTGCTGTNAGAAACCGAGACAGGCTTCACAAAATATCTAAATCATCTCCCGATAACGATATTCATAAAACTACCTATATCCGATACCGAAATTTTCTCACTAGTCTTTTGAAAAAATTGAAACGATCATACGACAAAAATGAATTACTTAAAGCTAAAAACAACACCAAGGCCACATGGAAAGCTATTAAGGGTATAATAAACCAAAACTCTCTTCTGCAGTCACCTACTGCGCTTCTAACAAGCTCCCCAGACACTAAAATATCTATTAACCAAGTAAATAGCTTTTTTGTTAGTGTTGGTGAAGAACTAGCCTCAAAAATTAAATCTCCCTCTGGAAACCCCTTTCTCGAATGCTCATCACAACCGCCGCCACGCAATTCTCTTGTCATTATGCCGGTCGACGAAGTGCAGGTAAAAAGGGTGATTGACAGCCTACGTAGTGACTGCGCAACTGGCTATGACAATATCCCTGCTAGTGTTCTCAAGCAGTCCAGCTCCGTCCTAGCAGTTCCTATAGTGCACGTCTGTAACCGCGCCATTGAGTCGGGTACTTTCCCCAGCGCGTTCAAGAAGGCTGTTGTTCACCCAATCTACAAAAGTGGAGACAGATCCAACGTCACCAACTATAGGCCAATTTCAGTTTTGAGTTCCCTATCTAAAGTGCTAGAAAAAATACTTAACGAGTGTCTTACCACGTACCTCGCAAAATATAAGCTACTAGCAGATAATCAATATGGTTTTAGACGGGGAATCTCTACTGAGGATGCGGTTCTAGACCTTACAAGTACGGTGGTAGGCAAGTTGGACCAGGGGTTTAAATGCCTCGGTGTCTTTCTTGACTTGACAAAGGCGTTTGACTCGGTTTCTATACCTAAACTGATCTCAAAAATGGAAGGCATCGGAATCCGCGGATTGGCACTAAGAATCTTCTCAGACTATCTGACAAATCGTTCGCAATGTGTCAAAATCGACTCTATGTACAGTGATGAGGGGAGCATCAGTTTTGGTGTGCCACAGGGTAGTATTTTGGGTCCAACCCTTTTCTTACTTTATATAAATGATTTGTGCCGCTTATCAATACCTCACTGCGACATATTCACATATGCAGATGACACGGCACTAATCATATATGACGATAACTGGGATAACTGTAGGCTAAGGGCGGAGCGGTCGGTTCAACGAGTGATGACATGGCTCTCGGCGAACTTGTTAACCCTCAATATTGAGAAAACCAAGGTTGTTTGCTTCACACTCCCACACACTTGCTCACCTCCCGGGAGTTCTAGTATAGTCAAAGCTCATACTTGCCTAAACTCTTTGGATCACAGCCCCAATGCTTGCACATGCTTAACCCTTTCACAGGTCTCAAGTACCAAATACCTCGGAGTCCACATTGATAAGCACCTTAGCTGGCGCCCCCACACTGAAGCACTCTGCTCGCGAATCAGGAAATTGCTATATATTTTCAAGGAACTCAGACACTCAGCTGATCGGGAAACTCTATTCCTTGTGTACCAGAGCCTGTGTGTCTCTGTTCTTACCTACTGCATTTCTGCATGGGGAGGAACCTGCAAAACCCACCTAATTCAGGTTGAACGAGCTCAAAGGGCAGTCCTAAAAGTTATGCAGTTCAAACGCCGAGATTATCCAACTGCCCAGCTCTACTCTGAGGCAAAGGTCCTAACGGTGCGCCAACTGTTCATTCTGCGTGCTGTTCTACGCCGTCATTCTTTGCTTCCTCTTGACGACAAAGTCTTAAGGAAGCGCAAAGGTCACCCAGTCTGCAATTCTACCCAATGTCGTACTTCATTCGCGGGCCGCCACTTCAGCGTCCTCAGTGTTAGAATATATAATAAAATCCATCGTCTTCTCGATATATATCCTCTCACTAGTCGTAAATTGATAACAAAGCTTACCAATTGGTTACAGGAGTTGTCTTACGATAGCACCGAACGTGTCCTTATAGTTAACTTATAGTCTTTAAAGTTATAGTACCTATGCCTTTTATTATTCACCTATATACCCTATACAATGCTATTAACGTGTGCACCTAACTCACACCACACACACACACAGACATACTGCAAATACACACAATAAAACACCCTCATTTTACTTACTTCCCACGACACTGTACTTGCCGCAACAAATGGTGTATTGATTTAGTACGTCCTGACATTGTTACTCGGGGTGGGGACCTGGTGTCCTATAACACAGGTTCTTAGCCTAGCTTAGGCACCAGTCTCCCACAATATTGTAGTAAAATTTTAATTTTATTTCTAGTCAATATGTCGCTTGAAATCTTTAATATTGTGGTGAGAAAATATATGAATTTTATTATTATTTATTTAGTAAGAGTCTGACACGCCCTTCCGCTCCACCCAGAGCGGAAGAAGTCATTTGATGATTTCCCATCCATAAAAAAGGCAAACCAATTGATGATAACTTCTGTAACTACTAAAGAAATCTTCATTATTTTGTTTTAGACATGGCGAGCAATGGTCCGCCTTCCGAACCAAAGTGTCTCGAGTAGCCTTGAGTGCTGGTGCCGCAGCTCAGTACACGGTACCTGTGGCTGAAGTTGCAGACGCTTTTGTCCAAAGGTAATGTTTATGTTGTTCGTGCTCACCTATTACAAACCAAAATATTCATTTCTTTTATCAACCTATACTATCCCACTTTTGGGCAAAGGCGTTCCCCATAAGCCTGTCACTTTTTCCGGTGTGCTGGCTTCTCCAACCAATCGGTCATGGACGCCTATAACGCGCCAATTCCTCAGGGACGACGCCGGTCCTCTGACTCCCACTGCGTAACGACTCTGGGACATTTGTCCTGCTGCATTGTACTTATATGTTTCGCCCAATCCTACCTCAAAGTTTCATTAAAACTACATATTTGATGTTACGTCATGTCACTAGAAAAAATGTAGCTTGTCTTATTAAAAATTCGTGTCATGTTTCAGAATACGTAGTATAAGGAATGAAGATTCAGAAACACCAGCCGATTTTTTAAACGAAGTTCACAAATGGTCTCTGGAGTGTAAGTTTAACCCAGCATTATTACATGAATTTTAATTTGCAAAGAATCAACCTAGGTTTTGATTTCTATACTATAAGGTATCTAGTGGATAAAATGTTACTTGATCACACTTCACACTACTTAATATTATAAAGGCGAAAGTTTGTGAGTGTGTGTGTGTTTGTTATGTGTATGTTTGTTACTTCTTCACGCGCAAACGGCTGGACCGATTTCGATGAAATTTGGTATAGAGATTGTTTGAGTCCCGGGAAAGGACATAGGATGTGAGTTTTTATCCCGGGATTATGTTATGTATCATTTTAAAATTTGATTGATTGTTTTCAGCCCTTGGCCTAATAGCCCTAGACACCCGCCTCAACTGTTTCGAGGCTCCCGAGGACTCGGAGAGCATGCGCCTGATCCATGCTGTGCAGACCTTTTTCCTCAGCGTGGGTGAACTGGAACTGCGCGCCCCCTGGTGGAGACTGTACCCTACTAAGATGTTCAGGCAGTATGTCGCTGCCTTGGACACTATCCTTAGGTGAGGAGACTGAATAAGAAACCATTTTTTCTGCTATTGCAGAGCTATAGAGGCACAATAATCTAGTCATACAACACATTTACATGACCTGACCTGCCGATTTTTTAATGATTGAGAAGGCTTTTATTTTTAAAAATAACTAGCGTTCAATTTCATTGCAGCGTTACTCTCAGANGGCCGTGTTTCTGCTTATATTATACAACTAACTACAGGTAAACTGTTCTCGATATCGTATCGGCACTAGTTGAAGAATATAAAATCATGCTACAACTTATTACATGCTGATAAAGGAGTTGCCAGCCCAAAATACTCCAAAAAGTCCATTTAGACAAGATTTATTTATTTAAAGATTGAGAAGGCTTTTATTTTTAAAAATAACTAGCGTTCAATTTCATTGCAGCGTTACTCTCAGACATGTGGAGAAGGCGCTAAAGGAATGCGAAGCTAACGGCAGCAGTAAGTCACTGTTGCAAGACCTGGTAGCAGCTGCAGGCCCAAGAGTAGCAGCCGTGGCAGCTCTGGACCTGTTCTTAGTAGGAATCGATACGGTAAGAGTCTATCTAACATGGATTCTGTTTAAATAAGCAAGGTAAATACAGAACAAGTCATTAGAAGTCGCCTGACAAAAATCTCATAGCAATCATTGCCAAAAAGCAATGTCTTTGCTTGATAAACTTGTAGCAATAAATTGCAGAACGAACGCTAGTGATTTAATAAAATGATTAGGCAATGCTATTCGGATAATCTGGTTAAAAATATCCTTATATAATGCTTCGCCGCAGATTAATTGGTATTCAATTGTGGATGTCGCGAACCTAGGTTCTTGGTTAGGAAATAATTCAAATAGCCACTCAGAATGGAAAGGCCTGCGCTGGTTTGGTCACGTAATCCATCATAGTGAAGACCATATTATGACCAGATAGGTCATAGTCATAAAGGAAGGCAAAACTGGCAGAGGACGCCCACCGACTACTTGGACTATCTGATGATATGATGGGCTTAACGCCAGAAATATTTTTTTTTAAGGATTGGAAATCATCAAATAACTTCTTACGCTCTCTCTTACTGACTAAAACCCATCCGTGTTCCTTCTAAAGCCCTTTGCGTTCCAGAGCCGCGGTGACTCTTTCGAACATATTCCGCAACCTTGGCAGACGCTTAGTTACAAAGAGTGGCGTAACAGTGTCAGGTAGACCCTAAATAGGAAAAAAGCCAGGAGATTAATGGCTTAGAAAGTAAATGTGAACTACTCATCCAGCACCCTTAGTACTTAAGTATTTTTTTATTCAACAAATTTTATAACACAAATGTTTCTTTCAATTCAGACATCAAACGCGGTAGCTTCAATTCTATACCAGTTATCATTAAGACCCTCAGTCCAGGAGCGATTGTACGAAGAAATCAACAAAGTGCTGCAGGACAGGCCGATGAAGCCCGGAGATGTCAACCAGATGCCGTATCTGAAGGCTTGCGTGAAAGAAGTTATGAGGTTAGTGAGAGAAATAGTTATCCATACAGGTAACGTTGCAAATCAGCTCTAGTATAACCCATTTGAAGGAACGCACTTAATAACCGATCCCCTGTATACAACATAGTTTGAATATACACAAAAACTGAAACACGTGACAATATTTTTTCCAAATAAATAAATTAACTGTGAAAAATTGACCATGAAAACGATGAAAACTCACAAAGTTACATGCTTGTTGTATTTTCCCCTTGGCTGCGCATACACTTGAAACTTGGTGTGTGCTGCTGTGACCTTCAGTGATCTGAGTCGCGGATGATAGATAGCAACAGCTGATTTGCAATCGGTGGCCATCTTGCAATATTTTAAAATGTTTTTAGGAAACATGTTTTACATGGTGTATAAAATATAGCTGTCCATTCCGTTACTGATTCTGAACGAACTATTTTCGGGATTGGTACCTAGGTACAATACTTAAAATAATGAAATAAGGTAGTATCATCTTAATTTATTGTAGAGACTAGCGGAAGTCACGCGGTTTCACCCGCGTAGTCCCCGTTCCCGTGGGAGTACGGGGATAAAATATGTAGCTATCCATTGCTGCTAGATTTTTTCAAATCGGTCCAGTAGTTTCTAAGTTTATTCGTCACATACAAAAATACAAATCTTTCCTCTTTATAATATTCTGTGGATTAGTATAGATAGAGTCAAATTCTAGGTAATTGTAAATCATCGCTTGTCACTAGGAAGGATAAATAATGGTCAAAGGGTGTCCATGTCACCGGTAAATTGCAGACTCCGTAAGTTTGTAATAAATCTCTTCTTATTTAGATTATAATTTCTCGATATATTATGAAAAAAAACGTTTTGTATACAATCAATCTCATCAAAATTTAATAGTTTCCAATTTATCCGTGTCTTATTAAGAAAAAATAGTAAACAACTTTTCGCCACATTTTCCAAACTTACGGCGTTTGCAATTTTTCGGTGACATCCCTAAAACGAAACGATAAGTTAAAGTTTAAAATACCTTTCTTGGATACCTGCATATTTATTGTTTTATTTTTCAGAATGTATCCTGTTGTAATCGGCAATGGCCGCCAGCTGACCAAGGATACAGTTATTTGTGGATACAATATACCTAAAGGAGTAAGTTACAAACACAACTGTCAATTTAACTCCCCTTCTGTTACGTGCCTATGCCATTTGACGAAGAAGACGGAGTCATACAGGACGAATAGTACTATCCCATCACTTCCCGTGGGTGTCGTAAGAGGCGACTAAGGGACTCACCAGAGAATGGGCAGCAGCATTCTCTGTGCATTGCAACAGCTACACTGCGGTCGCCAACCCGCTTGCCATGCGTGGCGATAATGGCAATCCTTTTGGGAAGGCCTATGTCCAGCGGTGGACGTCATTCGGCTGATGATGATTAATCATGATGGCTTTGACACGACATAGTTAGAGGGCAAATGGAAAATTNGACAGCTACAATGCGGTCGCCAACCCGCTTGCCATGCGTGGCGATAATGGCAATCCTTTTGGGAAGGCCTATGTCCAGCGGTGGACGTCGTTCGGCTGATGATGATTAATCATGATGGCTTTGACACGACATAGTTAGAGGGCAAATGGAAAATTACAGAACGATCTTGAGGGGTGGGACAAACTCATGCTGCTATGATAAAAGTGTAGGTCTTTTGAAGGAACTCGGATGGGTTTTAGTCAGTAAGAGTCTGACACGCCCTTCCGCTCCACCCAGAGTGGAAGAAGCCATTTGATGATTTCCAATTCATAAAAAAGGTACTCAGTGTTAGTGCAGCTTTTTATACGTGAAAAATTCACGTAATTGTATAACGACTTTCAGGAATACAATTTCAGGGAATGCGTAGATACGAAACAACAATGCAACAACACAACAACAAACAACAACTACAATAACAACAACAATTATATTAGTTTAGATAATCGACCACACACTACACACACACTTCGAATAACCATCACCAATCACCACCAACATAATGTTCACACGATACATTTATCTTACATATTATAATTATGTATAGTGTCAATCCCTGAACATGTCGAACACTATCTCTTAAGATACATGTATTATTGCCTAGTTTAAGAGACATGGCTCAAATAGTGTATTAACTAAAACACATATCTAGTAATGCTAATATAGTAATTAAATAGTGCACTGTGTTAGTTAAATTTTAGCGATAAATAAACTTATTCTTAGTTCTGCGGTCTTTCTAGAAACCTACATTTTTTTTTTTGTTTTTCAGACTCAAGTAATATTTCAGCACTATGTTATGGGGAACAGCGACGATTATTTCAGCAACGCATCAGAGTTCCGGCCAGAGAGGTGGATGAACAGATCCCCTTCACTAAAACATCATCCCTTCGCATCACTACCATTTGGCTATGGGAAAAGAATGTGCCTTGGCAGAAGATTTGCTGAACTTGAAATACATACGGTTATTTGCAAGGTATAAAAATGCATTTGACTTTTATCAGTTTTTCCCTTGCTCATTCTGCACATTCCGCAGATGCACTTCTTGTTCATAAAAAGAAAAACAAAATGTCTGCATGTTAGCGAGAATATTCAAACAAAATGTTAAAATAAGCATTGCTTAAATAAATTAAGAAAAATATTCGACTTTAGAATGTGCCGCGCTTTCATTTTTTGTTTGGCATTTTTTTAGTACTTTGAAAAAAGTGCATTTATTTTATTCCGCAGATGCACTTCTTGGTCATAAAAAGAAAAACAATATTTCTGCATGTTAGCGAGAATATTCAAACAAAATGTTAAAATAAGCATTGCTTAAATAAATTAAGAAAAATATTCGAATTTAGAATGTGTCGCGCTTTCATTTTGTGTTTGGCATTTTTTTAGTACCTACTTTGAAAAAAGTGCATTTATTTTATTGCGATTTGGATGTGTACATATTGATTAATTCTAGAGTTAAGTTGGGCCTTTATTTAGTGGATGAATATCTTTAAGTTATTAAATTGTTTTGCAGATGGTGCAAGCTTTCAAAATGGAGTATCGCCATGAACTAATGGACTACCACATACATCCTATGTACACGCCAAATGGACCCATTAGATTAAAACTTACTGACCGGTAGATTTAATTACCTAAGTACTTTTAAAATTATTATGTAGGTATAGTGTAGTGCTCCTAGAATTTTAGCTAGTGCTTTGTGTTTGATACTTTTGTACTTATAAAAATCTGCGTGATATAGCGCAACACAAGGCAATGTGTGTTTGTTTTGATACGTTGCTAAGCAGATATTTTTTCAAAATAAATAAAATCGATATTTCTATAAGGATTCTGATAAAAAAACGTGTTGGTGTCACGCAGTTGGGGTGCAGGTATACTTGATCATTTAGTCTGCGTGAAGCCAGTTAGCATCTTGATATTTAATTGATTGTTATTTATATTTGTACTTACAAATGTTAAAAAAAAAATGGCTGTCGAAGAATCTTAAGGGGTGGAAAATGTTATCCCCTCACTCTCAGACTACTTCTTGTTATTTTGAAAGAAGTTTGTTTATTATACAAAACTTTATTAACTTATTTGAGATTTTTTATTAATTGTACTTGAAAAATTTCCTCGTAGGTTCGTAGTAGAAATTAACTTCATGTATTCTATTACTAAGTATAATGTGCTTTCATTTAAGGTGATATTTTATTAGTTACCATACCACATTGACAGGTTTAATTTTTAGATTTTTAAAATGTAAATTTAAGTAGGTATGTTTTTTGTAGATCAATACAAAAACATGGACTTGTATTTTCTCGTAAATAAAATTACCAGTAATTTTGATCATGTTTTTTTTTGTCACCTATGTTTTACTTTAGACACACTTTAGAATAGAAAAAAAACAACAACTTCAAATGTCCTTTTGTTTTTGTTTTTTTTTTTCTGTTTTGAAGTTTTTAACGCACGATTTTAAGGCACTTGTCTCACCGCAGCGAGCAGCGAGTGTGTAGTTCCGATAGTTTTGTCGCTCGGCTATAAGCGACTTCTCTTGTGCGACGGGCGATAACTCGCACCATTTGCTCGGCGTGCGGCGCACCATAGGTAGAAATTACCGTTGGTCTCTTGGCGTGAGTTCTGACTTCTGACTGCCAAGCGAGCATCGCTGAGCGAGTATTATCTTTGATAGCTCTTGTCGCTGAGACAAACTAGTGGTAAGAGAGTTCTCGCCGGCAGTGTGAACAGCCAGCTATCGACTACAAATGTATGTGTCTCTTTTACTCACACGAGATCTACATCTTTTGTCTGTTTCCTCAGCGAGGAAATAGTCGACAGCAAATCAGCTTCTCGTAAGCGAGTGGCGAGTAAAGCTAGAAACTGAATACAGAATGGCGACCAGCGAGCAGCGAGTGTGTATTTCCGATAGTTTTGTCGCTCGGCTATAAGCAAGTGCTCTTGTGCGACTGGCGATTACTCGCACCATTCGCTCGGCGTGTGACGCACTATAGGTAGAAATTACCGCTAGTCTCTCCACGTGAGTTCTGACTTCTGAACGCCAAGCGAACATCGCAGAGCCAGTATCGCTGAGCGAGTATTATTTTTGATAGCTCTTGTGTGAACAGCCAGCTATCGACCATAAATCCATGTGTCTCTTTAACTAACACGGGATCTACCTATATCTTTATCATTTGTTCTGTGTCTGGGTGTAATTTGTCTATAATATGTATTTATTTAGAAATATATAAGTATGTTTATCAGTTATCTGGTTGCCATAGCACAGGCTCTGCCTAGTTTGCTCTGCCAAGAGATATTATTATTATCTTTTGTCTGTGTCCTCAGCGAGAAAATAGTCGATAGCTAATCACTTCCTCGTCAGCGGTGGGACAAGTGCCAAAGGCTGACATTTTTCTAAGATTTTCTTTGAATCGTACAGATAGGAAAGGTTTTTGGATTGAATAAAATAAAACCAATGTCTTGACATTCATAGAATGTTTTACTTAGATTGACTCGACGAGCAATCTTAGGTACTAACATTACAAAATCATTGAAAATAAGATTCCATGACGTCGGGTACACTCTGTAATAAAAAATACATTTTCGAAACTTTCATTTTCTTATGAAGAGTCAACTCGTGTCAAACAGAGTGTACCTAAGTCATCTAAAGTTAAAATTATACGTACACTATACATTCAATGGCCACATCAACGCACTGGTAAATATATTATGTATTTACACAAAAAATATCACAAATGAGTATGTTTAAACAATGAGTAATTTCGATTTTATACATCATGAAATCAGAACATATTATACATAATTAATACATAAAAAATATTGACTAGGGATAAAAATATACATTATAAATTGTGAGGATGCATCAAAGAAGACACGATATAATATTAGATATTATTATGGCACTATTTTATATAGTGATAAAATAGGCATGCAAAAGCGCCCGAAATAATATTAGATAAAGCTTAAAAAGGCAGTGAAAGTTACTTTAAAAGTTAATCAATCCATATAACGCAGCCATTCATATTTTGTAAAAATCGCAAATTGGAATGCATTAAGTAGTAATATTAAAAATTAAAATATCACAATATTTTATTTTAACACATTAATAGTTAATATCAATTTCAACAAGGGTTCTGCGTGTTAACAGTCGCTTCTGCGTAAACAGTTCTTAGTTTAAGGTTTCTGCTGTTTTTGTACAAATAAATGGCAAGTGTAAGTGACAAAGTCATAAGTATAGCAGAGCCCATGGCAATGTAAATGATGGCAGTGCCGCTGGTAGCGAATGCGGCAGATTCACTGGTGCCGCTAATATCACGGACTTTTCTCGACCTCGGTTGTGTTCGCGAAAATTCAAAAGAATCTGAAAATAAAAAGAAAAAAACTTATACCACAAAGTATAATATTTTAAATTTCCAAATAATGTTTTCTGCCCTATGTTACATTTTATTGTGTAGAAGTCACACGATATTATTTTTACTAAAGAAAAACAACTGAAAAGAGAACGTCTATCTACATGGAATTGCTTACCTATTTCTGATTGCTTATCTTCGTAAGACTTCTCATCATCTAATTCCTTAGGAGCTAATCTGCTGACCCTTGATGATTTGATTTCATTGTCTTCGGGGAATGGTGGCAAATATGTTGATGGCGGGTTTGTGCTACTGGGAGCGAATGGTTGAGGGCATTTGGGATCTCGGGATCCCGGATAACAAGAACTTGGAGTTGAGGGTTCAGGTTTGGGGCATCTAGGATCATTGGAGCCAGGGTAGCAACGAGGTGGTTCCTGTGTCGTAGGCTTGGGGCATCTGGGATCATTGGAGCCAGGGTAGCAACGAGGTGGTTCCTGTGTCGTAGGCTTGGGGCATCTGGGATCATTGGAGCCTGGGTAGCAACGAGGTGGTTCTTGTGTCGTAGGCTTGGGGCATCTGGGATCATTAGAGCCAGGGTAGCAACGAGGTGGTTCCTGTGTCGTAGGCTTGGGGCATCTGGGATCATTGGAGCCAGGGTAGCAACGAGGTGGTTCCTGTGTCGTAGGCTTGGGGCATCTGGGATCATTGGAGCCTGGGTAGCAACGAGGTGGTTCTTGTGTCGTAGGCTTGGGGCATCTGGGATCATTAGAGCCAGGGTAGCAACGAGGTGGTTCCTGTGTCGTAGGCTTGGGGCATCTGGGATCATTGGAGCCAGGGTAGCAACGAGGTGGTTCCTGTGTCGTAGGCTTGGGGCATCTGGGATCATTGGAGCCAGGGTAGCAACGAGGTGGTTCCTGTGTCGTAGGCTTGGGGCATCTGGGATCATTGGAGCCAGGGTAGCAACGAGGTGGTTCCTGTGTCGTAGGCTTGGGGCATCTGGGATCATTGGAGCCAGGGTAGCAACGAGGTGGTTCCTGTGTCGTAGGCTTGGGGCATCTAGGATCATTGGAGCCTGGATAGCAACGAGGTGGTTCTTGTGTCGTAGGTTTGGGGCATCTGGGATCATTGGAGCCAGGGTAGCAACGAGGTGGTTCCTGTGTCGTAGGCTTGGGGCATCTAGGGTCATTGGAGCCAGGGAAGCAACGAGGTGGTTCCTGTGTTGTAGGCTTGGGACATCTTGGATCGTTGGAGCCAGGGTAGCATCGTGGTGCTGGTTCAGTTTGTGTTGGCGGTAAATAAGTTGGAGGGTTTAATGTCGTAGGACGAGGGGGCTGCGGGCATTTTGGATCAGGGGAACCGGGGTAACAAACTGGTTTAGGAGTGGTTGGCTTGGGGCATCTAGGATCTGTGCTACCTGGGTAGCATCGAGGTGGCTCTGGTGTTGTGGGTTTAGGACATCTTGGATCGTTTGAACCTGGATAGCATCGTGGTGCCTCAGGAGTAGTGGGTCGTGGGCATCTAGGATCATCGGAGCCAGGGTAGCAACGTGGTGGCGCAGGAGTAGTGGGTCTTGGGCATCTAGGATCATCGGAGCCAGGGTAGCAACGTGGTGGCGCTGGAGTAGTGGGTCTTGGGCATCTGGGATCATCGGAGCCAGGGTAGCAACGTGGTGGCGCTGGAGTAGTGGGTCTTGGGCATCTGGGATCATCGGAGCCAGGGTAGCAACGTGGTGGCGCTGGAGTAGTGGGTCTTGGGCATCTGGGATCATCGGAGCCAGGGTAGCAACGTGGTGGCGCTGGAGTAGTGGGTCTTGGGCATCTGGGATCATCGGAGCCAGGGTAGCAACGTGGTGGCGCTGGAGTAGTGGGTCTTGGGCATCTGGGATCATCGGAGCCAGGGTAGCAACGTGGTGGCGCTGGAGTAGTGGGTCTTGGGCATCTGGGATCATCGGAGCCAGGGTAGCAACGTGGTGGCGCTGGAGTAGTGGGTCTTGGGCATCTGGGATCATCGGAGCCAGGGTAGCAACGTGGTGGCGCTGGAGTAGTGGGTCTTGGGCATCTGGGATCATCGGAGCCAGGGTAGCAACGTGGTGGCGCTGGAGTAGTGGGTCTTGGGCATCTGGGATCATCGGAGCCAGGGTAGCAACGTGGTGGCGCTGGAGTAGTGGGTCTTGGGCATCTGGGATCATCGGAGCCAGGGTAGCAACGTGGTGGCGCTGGAGTAGTGGGTCTTGGGCATCTGGGATCATCGGAGCCAGGGTAGCAACGTGGTGGCGCTGGAGTAGTGGGTCTTGGGCATCTGGGATCATCGGAGCCAGGGTAGCAACGTGGTGGCGCTGGAGTAGTGGGTCTTGGGCATCTGGGATCATCGGAGCCAGGGTAGCAACGTGGTGGCGCTGGAGTAGTGGGTCTTGGGCATCTGGGATCATCGGAGCCAGGGTAGCAACGTGGTGGCGCTGGAGTAGTGGGTCTTGGGCATCTGGGATCATCGGAGCCAGGGTAGCAACGTGGTGGCGCTGGAGTAGTGGGTCTTGGGCATCTGGGATCATCGGAGCCAGGGTAGCAACGTGGTGGCGCTGGAGTAGTGGGTCTTGGGCATCTGGGATCATCGGAGCCAGGGTAGCAACGTGGTGGCGCTGGAGTAGTGGGTCTTGGGCATCTGGGATCATCGGAGCCAGGGTAGCAACGTGGTGGCGCTGGAGTAGTGGGTCTTGGGCATCTGGGATCATCGGAGCCAGGGTAGCAACGTGGTGGCGCTGGAGTAGTGGGTCTTGGGCATCTGGGATCATCGGAGCCAGGGTAGCAACGTGGTGGCGCTGGAGTAGTGGGTCTTGGGCATCTGGGATCATCGGAGCCAGGGTAGCAACGTGGTGGCGCTGGAGTAGTGGGTCTTGGGCATCTGGGATCATCGGAGCCAGGGTAGCAACGTGGTGGCGCTGGAGTAGTGGGTCTTGGGCATCTGGGATCATCGGAGCCAGGGTAGCAACGTGGTGGCGCTGGAGTAGTGGGTCTTGGGCATCTGGGATCATCGGAGCCAGGGTAGCAACGTGGTGGCGCTGGAGTAGTGGGTCTTGGGCATCTGGGATCATCGGAGCCAGGGTAGCAACGTGGTGGCGCTGGAGTAGTGGGTCTTGGGCATCTGGGATCATCGGAGCCAGGGTAGCAACGTGGTGGCGCTGGAGTAGTGGGTCTTGGGCATCTGGGATCATCGGAGCCAGGGTAGCAACGTGGTGGCGCTGGAGTAGTGGGTCTTGGGCATCTGGGATCATCGGAGCCAGGGTAGCAACGTGGTGGCGCTGGAGTAGTGGGTCTTGGGCATCTGGGATCATCGGAGCCAGGGTAGCAACGTGGTGGCGCTGGAGTAGTGGGTCTTGGGCATCTGGGATCATCGGAGCCAGGGTAGCAACGTGGTGGCGCTGGAGTAGTGGGTCTTGGGCATCTGGGATCATCGGAGCCAGGGTAGCAACGTGGTGGCGCTGGAGTAGTGGGTCTTGGGCATCTGGGATCATCGGAGCCAGGGTAGCAACGTGGTGGCGCTGGAGTAGTGGGTCTTGGGCATCTGGGATCATCGGAGCCAGGGTAGCAACGTGGTGGCGCTGGAGTAGTGGGTCTTGGGCATCTGGGATCATCGGAGCCAGGGTAGCAACGTGGTGGCGCTGGAGTAGTGGGTCTTGGGCATCTGGGATCATCGGAGCCAGGGTAGCAACGTGGTGGCGCTGGAGTAGTGGGTCTTGGGCATCTGGGATCATCGGAGCCAGGGTAGCAACGTGGTGGCGCTGGAGTAGTGGGTCTTGGGCATCTGGGATCATCGGAGCCAGGGTAGCAACGTGGTGGCGCTGGAGTAGTGGGTCTTGGGCATCTGGGATCATCGGAGCCAGGGTAGCAACGTGGTGGCGCTGGAGTAGTGGGTCTTGGGCATCTGGGATCATCGGAGCCAGGGTAGCAACGTGGTGGCGCTGGAGTAGTGGGTCTTGGGCATCTGGGATCATCGGAGCCAGGGTAGCAACGTGGTGGCGCTGGAGTAGTGGGTCTTGGGCATCTGGGATCATCGGAGCCAGGGTAGCAACGTGGTGGCGCTGGAGTAGTGGGTCTTGGGCATCTGGGATCATCGGAGCCAGGGTAGCAACGTGGTGGCGCTGGAGTAGTGGGTCTTGGGCATCTGGGATCATCGGAGCCAGGGTAGCAACGTGGTGGCGCTGGAGTAGTGGGTCTTGGGCATCTGGGATCATCGGAGCCAGGGTAGCAACGTGGTGGCGCTGGAGTAGTGGGTCTTGGGCATCTGGGATCATCGGAGCCAGGGTAGCAACGTGGTGGCGCTGGAGTAGTGGGTCTTGGGCATCTGGGATCATCGGAGCCAGGGTAGCAACGTGGTGGCGCTGGAGTAGTGGGTCTTGGGCATCTGGGATCATCGGAGCCAGGGTAGCAACGTGGTGGCGCTGGAGTAGTGGGTCTTGGGCATCTGGGATCATCGGAGCCAGGGTAGCAACGTGGTGGCGCTGGAGTAGTGGGTCTTGGGCATCTGGGATCATCGGAGCCAGGGTAGCAACGTGGTGGCGCTGGAGTAGTGGGTCTTGGGCATCTGGGATCATCGGAGCCAGGGTAGCAACGTGGTGGCGCTGGAGTAGTGGGTCTTGGGCATCTGGGATCATCGGAGCCAGGGTAGCAACGTGGTGGCGCTGGAGTAGTGGGTCTTGGGCATCTGGGATCATCGGAGCCAGGGTAGCAACGTGGTGGCGCTGGAGTAGTGGGTCTTGGGCATCTGGGATCATCGGAGCCAGGGTAGCAACGTGGTGGCGCTGGAGTAGTGGGTCTTGGGCATCTGGGATCATCGGAGCCAGGGTAGCAACGTGGTGGCGCTGGAGTAGTGGGTCTTGGGCATCTGGGATCATCGGAGCCAGGGTAGCAACGTGGTGGCGCTGGAGTAGTGGGTCTTGGGCATCTGGGATCATCGGAGCCAGGGTAGCAACGTGGTGGCGCTGGAGTAGTGGGTCTTGGGCATCTGGGATCATCGGAGCCAGGGTAGCAACGTGGTGGCGCTGGAGTAGTGGGTCTTGGGCATCTGGGATCATCGGAGCCAGGGTAGCAACGTGGTGGCGCTGGAGTAGTGGGTCTTGGGCATCTGGGATCATCGGAGCCAGGGTAGCAACGTGGTGGCGCTGGAGTAGTGGGTCTTGGGCATCTGGGATCATCGGAGCCAGGGTAGCAACGTGGTGGCGCTGGAGTAGTGGGTCTTGGGCATCTGGGATCATCGGAGCCAGGGTAGCAACGTGGTGGCGCTGGAGTAGTGGGTCTTGGGCATCTGGGATCATCGGAGCCAGGGTAGCAACGTGGTGGCGCAGGAGTAGTGGGTCTTGGGCATCTAGGATCATTGGAGCCAGGGTAGCAACGTGGTGGCGCTGGAGTAGTGGGTCTTGGGCATCTGGGATCATCGGAGCCAGGGTAGCAACGTGGTGGCCCAGGTGTTTGCGTCGTAGGTGGTAAATATGTTGGTGGATTTAATGTTGTAGGTCGTGGGGGTTGCGGGCATTTGGGATCGGGGGAACCGGGGTAACAAACTGGTTTAGGTGTTGTTGGTTTTGGGCATCTAGGATCGGTGCTGCCTGGGAAGCATCGAGGCGGTGCGGGTGTGGTAGGCTTAGGACAGCGGGAATCTTGGCTGCCTGGGTAGCAGTTAGGTGGAGCAGGTGTTGTGGGCTTAGGGCAGCGAGGGTCTTGGCTGCCGGGGTAGCAGTTTGGAGGTGCTGGTGTCGTTGGCTTAGGGCATCTGGGATCTGTGCTGCCTGGGAAGCATCGAGGCGGTGCGGGTGTGGTAGGCTTAGGACAGCGNGTCTTGGGCATCTAGGATCATCGGAGCCAGGGTAGCAACGTGGTGGCGCAGGAGTAGTGGGTCTTGGGCATCTAGGATCATCGGAGCCAGGGTAGCAACGTGGTGGCGCAGGAGTAGTGGGTCTTGGGCATCTAGGATCATCGGAGCCAGGGTAGCAACGTGGTGGCGCAGGAGTAGTGGGTCTTGGGCATCTAGGATCATCGGAGCCAGGGTAGCAACGTGGTGGCGCAGGAGTAGTGGGTCTTGGGCATCTAGGATCATCGGAGCCAGGGTAGCAACGTGGTGGCGCAGGAGTAGTGGGTCTTGGGCATCTAGGATCATCGGAGCCAGGGTAGCAACGTGGTGGCGCAGGAGTAGTGGGTCTTGGGCATCTAGGATCATCGGAGCCAGGGTAGCAACGTGGTGGCGCAGGAGTAGTGGGTCTTGGGCATCTAGGATCATCGGAGCCAGGGTAGCAACGTGGTGGCGCAGGAGTAGTGGGTCTTGGGCATCTAGGATCATCGGAGCCAGGGTAGCAACGTGGTGGCGCAGGAGTAGTGGGTCTTGGGCATCTAGGATCATCGGAGCCAGGGTAGCAACGTGGTGGCGCAGGAGTAGTGGGTCTTGGGCATCTAGGATCATCGGAGCCAGGGTAGCAACGTGGTGGCGCAGGAGTAGTGGGTCTTGGGCATCTAGGATCATCGGAGCCAGGGTAGCAACGTGGTGACGCAGGAGTAGTGGGTCTTGGGCATCTAGGATCATTGGAGCCAGGGTAGCAACGTGGTGGCGCAGGAGTAGTGGGTCTTGGGCATCTGGGATCATCGGAGCCAGGGTAGCAACGTGGTGGCCCAGGT
>NDFZ01002572.1:0-17937 GCA_002192655.3 Mamestra configurata
GCGGCTGTAATGTATTATGTAAATGTGTTATGTAACCACGAGTTCCTCTTTGGCCTCATACTTGTCGAACAAAATTTAAGGTGTGTTTCGACACGAAAAGAAGGTGAAGAACGAAACTCACCTGCTCATGCACCAGCATGTGTTTCTTCAGGTTGTGCAGGTACATATAGGTCTTGACGCACAGCCCGCACTTGTAGCGCGTGCCCTTCTGCTGCGGAGAGCGCTCTGCTTGACCCTGGACCTGAGCGTCTTGCACCTGGATTTGGACTTGCGGTTGAACTGGAATGATGTTAATATGTCTCATTAGTGGTTAACAGTTTATCAAGGCGGCGCTGTTCCATTGGCTGACAGCCCGGAGTTTGGAAGCATACTCGGTTATGCCTCGCTGCGCACGTTATGCTGTGCTCCTGTGTCAGGTCTCTCTCCGATCGTGTCGACTTGCCGTCCCATCAGACTATGAGAGTGATATAAGAGGGAGTGCATCGGAGTTTGCGAACTGACACCTGCGCCATAAAATGTCCCTCGCCGATGGCTTGTCTCATGGAGGACTATTTATCAAGACAGCCCAAAAATAAAAGAATGTTACATATAATATCTTACTAACAGATGTAAGTCTATTTTCCAGCTTCAGTGTAGCATAGCAATCTCTTTAAATTATTATAATGTGTTCGGCTGGCTTAGCAGGGGTGATGCTAGGCATGGGTTTGTTTTAAGGTTAGGCTAAATTTAACTTGTATAACTTGCAGACCTATTAAATGAAAGGGCTTATTTGACCCCCAGCCATGAATGGGCTCCCTATCAGGTCAATGTTTAAGGTTATTTTACCTCTATTGGGCGCATCAGGCAGGTCTTCAGTGACGGTGACGGTCTGGTGTTCCGGCAGACACTCCCGCTTGCTCGGCGCGGCGTCGGCGCTGCTGTCGCACGCGCTCGGCTCCGTGTCCGCCTTAGCATGCGTCTTTACGTGCTTCTTGTACGAGCTCGATTCTACGTATCCTGGGGATAGAATTAATTGTTTTTTGTTAAAAATGCTGGTATGTGGTCGTGGAGGAACGTGGATAAATAAAACAGCCGCTGGGGCCGTTCGAAGTTTTGTGGAGGTCGGTCCATGCCTCGGGAAGCACGTTTATCTTTCGTCTCGGCTGCTATTAGTAAAGCTTAGGCAGTGGTTACAGGTAGTCGGAAGCTCAAAATTCTGACAAAAACTAAAGGGCGACTCCCTTTACGAGTTAAAACATTTTGGAGATCAGATAGGCAGTCGCTAACAACCGCTGCGCGCACTAGTGGCACTCGAACAACTATTACATACCCTTCCCGCACACGGGACACTGGTACTTCTTCTCGCCGGTGTGGTAGCGGCGGTGCACGGCGAGGTAGGAGGCCGAGCTGAACCGCTGCCCGCACTGGTGACACTCGAACAGTTTCTCCCCCGTGTGCTTGCTAGAGTGCACGCGCAGCTCTGTGCGCGATGTGCAGCCTTTGAAGCAGACTGGGCAGACGAACCTGAGGGTAACAACAGTTTCAGGTTAAGAGACTGAGGTGACAAAACTGTGAGGTAGAGGGTTTAACTGGATTGGGTTAGAGGTTACATTGCTTGGGGTTAAGGGTTGGATTTGTTCCACACGCGCTCTTAGATGTAAAGGGAGTTATAACCTCACTCCCCAATACGGGACGATACTCGCGGGGCAACGGAAATCACATATTCACCCGCAGCCCCGAACGCTCCGGTGATTGTAGTCGGTGCGAGTCTGACAACAACAGATCCGCCGACCCCAAGGACGAAATCCATAAAGAGTTCCACCCTGAAAAAAAATGGGGTTTGAGGGTTGCATTGGTTGGGATTGGGTAGATTGGTAGTTTGGGCATGAGGTCGGGGGCTCAGCGTCAAGGTTAGGTTGTGTAGTTTAAGTTGTTTTAGGTTTGGCCGGCACCAGCCAGGGATTATGGAAGTCACATACGTTCTCTCGATCCCCGGCGTTGGTGGGAGATGGAACACCGGAGTGGTTTTAGTCAGTAAGAGTCTGACAGACCCCTCCACCCGCCCCAGGGCGGAGGACATCCATGAGGATTTCCCTCCGATAAAAAAAAAGAATTGGCTCGGTTATGTCGGGGTCGTGTAGTACCTCTTGTTGCCCGTGTGCGTGATCATGTGGTTGTTCCTGGCGGAGGAGGTGGTGAAGCGCGCGGAGCAGATCTTGCAGCAGTAGGGCTTCTCGCCCGTGTGCGTGCGCCGGTGGTAGATCAGTGCCGACTGCTGCGCGAAGCGCCGCTCGCAGTACGGGCACTCGAACGGACGCTCGCCTGTATTACGAACAAAAAATCAGTAATATAACACGAAGAGACGCTGCGTCCACCCCAGGAATATTAGTGAGCCCCATTCGCTGTGGCAATGAGCTCAGTCAGGATGCGAAGAGTCATGGTGATTTTAAGCGAATTGCTCGCTGTTCAGTAATCATATCGTGAATGTTGTATATCCTGTCACTGACCTGTATGCACCCTCATATGCGCGTTCAGCTTGGACACCTCGTAAAAGCCCTTGGTGCAGACAGTGCACACATGATTGCGGATGCCGCGGTGCTTCTTCATGTGTTGGCATAAGGTCGAGTGTCGTCTAAACGTCTTGTTGCACTCGTTGCACTTCAGCGGCTTCTCGCCCGTGTGTAAGCGGAAATGGACCTTTTACAGAAAATTTTTAGAGGTTAAAATAATTACTTGAGTAGGTACACATTTTAAATTCAACCTATTTCCTCATTTTAGCAAATACTGGCCGGTTTATGATAAAACGAATTTTGCGGCCATGACATGTGTATAATGTCAAAAATGGCATAATCAAAAATTTATGAAAAATCATTTTGAGTTTATAAGTCGTTCAGTTTTTAGCGAAAATAATTGCATTTAATTATTATTATTCTTATTTTTATACATTAAGTGACATTAGCGGAACAGACAACACATAGGTCGCGATGGGTTTCGATTTCTACGGCATCCTGGGCGTGAAGCGCAACTGTTGCCAACTGGACGTAAAGCGCGCGTACCGACGCCTGGCGCTCAAGTACAACCCTGAACGACACAATGACGATGAGAACATGAAACGCATCTTCTCTCTCATCTCGGAAGCCTACGAAATATTGGTGGACCACCAACACCGCGCCGTGTATGACCAGTACGGCGAGGAAGGCCTCAAGCGCGGCGTGCCCGGCCCCAATGAGTACATCCAACCCTACCACTACCACGGAGAACCACTTCAAACCTTCAACAACTTCTTCGGCACCTCCAACCCGTACGCAGACTTACTAGACTACTATGAGAACCCCCCGCCCATGTTCGACTCTACCCTCGGGAAAGGGTACAAGGAAAAGGACGCAACTATCGTTAGACCACTCTCACTTTCACTAGAAGAAGTATACAAAGGAGGGCTCAAGAAAATGAAGATCCAGAGACTGGTGTTCACGGATGAGACGTGCATGGAACTCAAGCTGCGGGAGAAAGTTCTGTCCATCCCGATAAGAGCTGGTATATACCCAAATACTGAGGTGAGGTTCAAGGAAGAGGGCGACCAGGGGCCGACGAGGATCCCCGCCGACGTAATCTTCATTACTGAGGATCGTCCGCACGAGACGTTCGTCAGGTCGGGTCTCAGCGACTTGGTCCACATCAAGAATATTACTTTACAAGAAGCGCTGTGCGGGTTCATGGATACCATCAAAACGTTAGACGACAGAATACTGAGGGTCAAAATAACGGACGTTGTGACCCCCACGTACGAGAAAATCATAGAAGATGAGGGGCTCCCGCTACCAGCCTGTCCAACGAAAGCTAAAGGCAATCTTATTTTAAGATTTCGCGTTTCGTTCCCTGAATATTTGTCTAAGCGAAGCAAAAAAGCGTTCGAGGACGCATTCAGAATTAAGGACGAAGAGGAAGAAAAGTTTGAAAAGTTACCGTGCGGCACACTCTCTGAGGCTTCGATGCCTTACTAGTTCTTAACTTCTTATACACTTTAACGATTAATCATTTACTTACTATAGATAAATACATTTTATTTTATTTACATGGATAAAAATATACTTAGTTAATGATTTTACTTTTCTGGCTGGATGAACTTCGATCGGTCGCTATGTTTTAATTTTTTGATGCATGAGGCCTGTTATTCATATTCACACGCTTTTTTGTGTCCGTTACGTTTACTCCGCTGCACCGTACCTATGCATGTTTTTGTAAACTAACTTTCATAGTAATCCAAAACTGACGACCGCGCCAACACACTGCAAATCAACGGACGCAACTGGGTTCGGTGCATTGAGATTTTATATCATCTGCCTAGCCTGTCAAACCGGATTCATCATCAATACCAGTGTTTTACGTGGAGCGGCTGCTTACCAGACCACAACCCATTAACTGGGTAACAAGGTAGTTCTTGGCAATACTGGAGTCAGATTTACTGGCTTCTGTCAATCCGTAACGACTGCCAAAGATCTACAAATGACAGCCGGGACCAACGGCTGAACGTGCATTGAGATTTTACATTCTGCCGTTATTTTTGGTTCTTCACTTCACTGATATTTGATTCTATAAACGATTCTGGATTGGACCACAATGCATTTGAGAAAAGCCTAAGCTGATTGATTGCTTGGATTATGGGTCACTAAACTGAAACGGTAGCTGAATCACGAGATTCGACCGCTGCGTGCTAAGTTACTGCCCGATGCAGTTTTTCTTTTTGACAGTTACTTCTGGCATTATCTCTGTTTATTAGTTAGTTACTGTTAGAGCATCGGCACTCACCTTCAGATCAGTGGGGTTATAGAAGCTCTTGTTGCACGTGGTGCAGACGTAGGGCCGTTCCCCGCGATGGCGCGCCATGTGCGAGCGCAGCGCATACCCGCTGTAGAAGCGTTTGTCGCACACGGAGCACAGGTGCGTCTTCTGCTCAAAGTGCGTCTGTCTGTGGCGATACAGTAACGTCTTGCTGGGGAAGGTTCGCTGGCACACTGAGCAGGTGGGCTGCTTGACTGGACGCTGCTCGTGGGTGCGCATGTGCATCTTGAGCATGCCTGGGCCCTGGAGGGAATGCGAAGGTTTTATTGTCCTTAGGTTTTTAGGTTTCGCCTGCACTGCTCCCCGAATGGCTTAATAGCAGTGGAGCAGAATAATCGTATGAAGACTGGCGAATGATGATGAATTACGTTTAGCGTTAAATGCGTTTAATAATTTGCGAGGGACTTAATAATGCAGAGTGTGCTTGCTAAAGAGGCAGCTCACATAGGTACTATGTCCTCAAGATATAGATCTTTATTGGGAATAAAGTTTCTTTAAACCGAGATAACCCCTCTCGAAATCTAGTAACAAAATCTATCAATATATATAACTCTTCCGTTACTGAGTGAGTGATGACTTGAGTGACTGACAGACAACGCACAGCCGAAACTCCTGGTGGTAGAAAGCTGAAAGGCATGTTGCTTCCCTACACTCCATAGGGGAGCACGAAGAGAGGATTTCCCGAAAATCCTACGGGAACGGGAATAACCGGGATAACGCGCATACGAAGTCGCGGGCAAAAGCCAGGTAGATTTCGTGAAGGGCTATCGTATCGTTTACTTTGCGGTTTACAATAGGTCTACGGTGAAATAAAAAAACCCTTTTATGTAAAAACCTTAATTTCCTCACCTTAAAAGTCCTATCACAGATGGGGCACATGGGCGGTTTCTTACAGTTGGCCTTGATCCAGTTCGTATGAGAGCGCATGTGCTGCTTCAGCCAGCGCGCATGCTTGAACTCTTTGTGGCAGAGGTTGCAGACGTGACGCCCTGGGGACACCGTGGACGTCGCTTGGAACAGCACCAGTTGCAGGTAATTCTCTTCGTCCGAGTTTAGGACTTCTTTGTCTTTCATTTGGCCGAGGTCTGGGTCCAGCTATAAGATGGAATGAAGCATTGATTGCCTGGGTGAATGGTTGAAACTTCATCAACATAGGCTTTAATTAAAAGGTAATTTTCAAAACCTTGCACGTTCAATTACGAAACGTCTCTACTGAAGTTTCTTAACTCTACTCATGCACAATTCGTCAGAAGCTTCTAGCCCACAGTTAAGGTCTGATCCTAACAAATAAGAGGGCCTTACCTAGGTTCCGTAATGGACGGGGAAAACACTCGTACACATATTGTATGTTTTTTTTTCACACAACAAGTGCGTGTCTAGAGTAATATATCTTCCTACCTTTATGTACATAGGTACCTACCTACCGTTATAAGGAAGATCCTAAGTTCCTTATCTGGCTTTTTGCAGATGAGCCTTCCATAAAACGAACCTTCAACTACAAATACTTAGTATAACAACCTTCTCAACATCGAAGTCTTGTTTAAGCGCGGTCTCCGTGGTATCGGGCGGCGGCTGGTCGGGCGTGGCCGTGAAGAAGCCGTCCAGGATCTGACTTGTGTTACTCAGCGGCACCTCCATATACTGCATGTACGGCTCTGTGCAGTTCAGGGATAAGAGCTTCTCTTTCTGTTGGGTGATGAATACAGTTCGTAAAGGACGACATCTCTGATCAGATCATCAATGACCCATCGGTATACAAAATATATAATCGTAACAAACAAATAAATCTTTCCTCTTTATAATATTAGTTTAGATCTGCATGCTTCGTCATTAGACGACGATAATTAATGTATGTTAAAATTTAAATATCATATTAGTGAACTGTTTTATGTTCTTATATGAGATGCTTTAAACCTATGTCTCGAAAGGGTAAGGACTATCTCCAGTTACATCATGTTTTAAAAAAAGCTTCCCCTACCCTCATCGGCTCGTAGTTGTCTACCCAATGGAAATAAATGCATATCTATTATTTCAGAAACTGCCAAGCCAGTATTTTACCTCTTCCCTCTCCCTCTTATAAGCCTCCTCTGCCATCCGTGCGGCGTGCTCCCGCAGCGTGACGTCATTCCTCTCGACCAGGTCCTTGAAGGCGTGACACCGCGAGATCTGGTGCACGCACTGCAGACACAGCTGTGGAGGGAGACCGTCGCCAACAGCCACCTATAACGAGTAGAACGGGGTCTAATGTTTGATTAAGAAGAGCGGATAAAGCGAATCAGGTGGCGTGCCTATAAAACTGTCGACCGTCGAAAACAAAGCGTTTTGGCGGGTGCAGGTTCGGTCTTTAGTCAGATCCTCGCTGTCGGTTTGTGTGCTTATGCACTCTAATCGTAAACTTGTTTTTTGCCGCTGTTTCGGTCCAGTGACCCGTGGCCCTTTCAATCCGTACCTAATAGAATTTTCGTAAATGGTTCAGTACTTCGGAGATTACATATAAACCCATATAAACCAACAACAATACAATTTAGGTTGCCTGAGCTAAGGTTCATGCTGTAAATAAGAATTGGTAGCGCAATCCATTGTCCAAGGAAAGCCGGGTAGGTGCAAGTTGTAAGTTCAAGAGAAATCCAAGGTATACCTACCTACATAATTTTAGAAGCATAATGATGACTGCCTTATGAATGGATTGAAGCGTCAAACTGAATCCTGTTTGTCCTAGGTACATTTTTAAGGTATTAATTAGTCACTACTAATTTGACTAATACTATTCCGCCGAAACCATCCCGGCTGCGTCGAGTTGGTGGGTCTTTAGTCCTTACTATGAAGTCTTAAAACGTTCATGATTCCACTCTAAGAGAGAGACGGAACTATACATAGCGAATAGCACTATCCCTTTTACATCATCGGAATTGGATGGCATTAGCACGTCATAGTAGGGCACCAAAACGACCAAAGGACTAGGAACGTCGACCCAGCACGAAATATTTAATCGGCGCAGGGGTTGCGTTGCGCGTTGTTATTTCCCTCGGACAGAGCTTCTGATTGGCCGGTCCACCGCTAAAGTAAGTTTCATTGGCTGCCAGAGTACTCACCCACCCCTAGTCTAGCAGCTGAGTGATTGACAGCCTGTTTGACTAGTCGCGGGTTCGAATTTTACATAAAATTAACACAAGAAACATCCTACACATTTTTATTATTTTAAATCTGGATGTGTATATGTTTTAACTCAACTACAAAAGGTAGAACAAGTATAGGAAAATTGTTTTTTCTTAGAACAATCCGAGAATACTCATTAGGCAAGTGTGAAAGGGGAGCACCCTTTGCCCCGGCAGAAAGAGCCGGGCGGTAAATTGTAAGCGCCGCCGGGAGGGCACTAACTAACCGCCTCAAACGAAAGAGATCGTGCCAGTTGCGACCCTCGTTCTCCCTCTCTCCCTTTTGGAAGATCGTTTTATTTTCAGTTAGACAAATTAGCGATTTTTTTTTAATACTTATTTCTCCGTATATTTATTAAGTGCGGACAACAATTTATTAAATCGTCTACATCTTAGACATTCATCGAAATTACAAAGGTATTGAAGTGACTTTTCTTTGGTGCGAACTACGGTAGTTCGGAAGCACACTAGCCGCCCCGCCCTGGACAACGCGATGACTAAACTATTAAATGGATATTTAAATAACATTTAAATAAATTTCTTAAAAATCTATCAAATACCTAGGTACCAATAAATAAAATCACTATCAAATATTTTAATTAATACTTTCATAAGTTTGATAGGAAAAGTTACTTTCGTGCATTGGATAAAGTATTTCGGGGGAGCAAAATAAAGGACAACATTATTAACATTTCCAGATCCGCACCTATCTCGGTCTTTCAGGTTAATGGAAGCATCCATTCCAATCATCATGCGTGTCAACGCATGCGTTAGAGAGAGACGAATGACATTTCTCAACAAAATTTCGAGAATTCACGCAGCTCCTCAGGAATTTGAAATTGTTCATATCTGATGACTTCTAAACAAAGATGACGCGATGTAAACGACGATTGCTATCAATTCATTCATACAGCCTTTGCCATGAGTGTGAAAGAGACAAAAATAGATTCCCAAAATATCTTAACAATTTGTCATCTCACCTGCACTTTCGATATGCCCATCAGCATCGTCGCTGTGAGTTGCTCAAACAAGGGTCTCATGTCCTTTTTTATCTCTAAACAAGCGCGACATATTTTGTCGAATTTCAAAGGTTTATGCGGAGCAGCCATTTTGAGCTGCACTACGAAGATGTTTTTGTCCTTGTTATACGAAAGTGATTTTCACCACACAAACATTGTTTACAATGAACACCACTTGTTAAGTGCACCTTGGGATATTAATAAAAAAAATATAGAACGGCGTAGCAATATAAACATTCTTATTCAACAGTAACAATAAAATTCACCACTAGTCGCTTACAAAACCAAATAGGAAAGAAAGACTGTGACGATGGGTGGGGTGACGAAATTAGAGCGAGCGAGTAAGCTATGTCCGATACGGCAAACAGTACACGTGAGAAAGAGATAGCTAACGGTTGAATATGTTCGATAAAGTTGGCTATGAATATCTTCTGGTAGTTGATACAGACCTTATTGCCTTTAATTCAGGGTTGCTATTTGCTTTATAGAAAGTTTATAGGATTTTGTAAAACTCAACAAGGTAGAAAGGACACTTCACGAAAAGTTGATAACATTATATTTTTACAACAAAGTGCGTTATGTTTTATCCAATTTAAATATTTAATCAAGACTTGTGAAAAAGTCAAAGCTTAGCTTTGCTCTTTCAGAAATTCCAGTTCTACCCAAAATAATGAGATGTAATGCTATTGAAAATTTTGGATCAACGTCTATCTCTTTCTAACTGATCAAATTTCTTCAACACTAGAAAGAGATATCGGTATTACCTACTTCTTTTTACACTGGCTCGCCTGTTAATGTGCAAATTCAATTCAGTTTATTCCAAAATATAAAGTGATTTTCATTTGGTTGCGCGAATGTTATGGTATTTGGTATGAACGCATGTGTAATATTTAGTTTGTCCGTGTTTTCACTTTTTTCAGTTTAGCAATACCATAAATTCAAATACAACTAATGGTAAACAAACATGTTAAGCATTAAAAACTCGATTTCCTTGTCGCACTTGTGAGAAATACCATGGCAGGACGCAGAGGCTAATGGTTTCTTATTTCAGCTGTCTGTCTAAGTGTCAATGTCAGTTACCAAAACAGTGGAGTCGAAAATGTCAAATGTCATCGCAATTTGTTTCTGACTCAGGCAGGAGTCGTAGATTTTATGAAAATAAATGCGCTGGATAGAAACAAAATACACAAAAAGTAGTTTATTAAACAATTTGATAATTTTTATGAACGATGACCGCAATGTCGGGTTCGTCGTGGGAAGGTGCGTATTTAACTGTAAAGCAATAATGTGCCGGTTCACTTGCTCGGAATATTGTGACGTTGCATTGTTAAACTTATCAACGCGTAAAATCTTATAGTGGAAAAGCTTGTTTCATAAAAGTTATTGAAAATCTTAAACAACAGCTCTATTTTCGCAGGAATACGACATTCTAAGAAATTGTAAATTACCGTAGAAACACCAGTAATTATGTGGGATAATGAGATAACCATAGGTATTTGTTTTATGTTCATATCACAACAAAAAGTCCAAAGCTAATTCAATTAATGAAAACATGTTGGAAATGATTAATCTTACTTTGAATAAAACAGTGAATCTCAACTGATCTACATTTTATTTGTTAGCTGTTAAACATGATTATAACATTTTAGAGTTGCGGAAGCAAGCCCGCCTGCTCGAAAACGACATAGATGTGAAACTGGTGGCATTTAGCAAGCTTGGAGTGAGCTCAGCGAACACTGGGCTCAGTTCCGAGAGTGTACCCCTGATCAACAGTGATGACATGTTTGACACCATGTCTATGGAACTACAGCAGCTACTAAACAAGGTTAGAACTATAAACTTGTGAATATTTCTACTATACTACTTGAAGAATAGGTACTTCAATTGCTTGTAGTTTGTAAGGCAATTGTAAGTGTTTTTGTAAATGGATAAAAACTCAAGCAAATAACATTGCTCTTGTATTGTCTGAAGGGTTAGGCAGTAATGTCTGAAGTCCATAATGAAGCTGTCTGTAGAGATCCTGACTAGAAACTGGGTTTTGACTAAAGTGACATCCAATTTCAATAGTTACCAATTTATCCGTGTCATATTGAGAAAAATGAGTTTACAATTTCATGTGATATTTTGGAACGAAGGGCATAATAAAGATTTGGGGTTGATGAACAAATTAAAGCAAGCATCTTGAGAACAAATATTCACCTTATTTTTTAGTGGGATACAAGGCTGTTTTTTAAAGATGTAAAAAATGCATTAAAGAGGAGACTATTATAAAAATAAAATATTATTTAGATTTTTATCTCGTCTTTTAATACTCAAGGCTCAGAACTTTTCAGGGGTCCCTCATATGTACGCCGATTACTCCAAGGTTTCTGATCCTGTGATTCTTTTTTTTAGTTTGATGCGGTATACTTGTCATTTGGTCCAGTAAAAAATTAATTTAGTTTGGCTCAGTAGTTTTTATTTTATGAGCATTTTTGCTTACTTGGATGATGTAACTTTTGCGAACTTAGACAATGATTTTATGTATTTTTGCCATAACTCCAACAGATTTGCAAAATTCTTTTTTTGTCGAAAGTGGTTTATGTCGAAATGGTCCCATTAATTTTCGTAAAGAACTGATGGAAAACTTCGGAGAAAGACAATTAAATAGATATGGATTGGTTAAAAATTTTGGCACCTGCTGTAACTAATTAGCCTCCCCTAGTTGTAATGCGTATTAATAAAGCAATATTCATTCTTATTTTCCTGTTATAATCATTTTTACATGTGCAAAAAATTCTAAATAATAATATTTTTGTTCTATTCTAGTTATCTTCAATAAATGACAAAATGGCAGATTTGGCACCAAGTGGTACGGCTACAATGCATACCATCAAAAGGCATAGAGAAATATTAATGGTGAGTTATTTTTGTAAAATAATATTGAAGGTCAAAACCCCTGTCACAATTGTTCATGGAGATTTTGTGGGTCCTACAGCTGTGATCAAGCTAACCAGGACCCGTGATGTTACAGCAGTATGTATATTGCTTATGTGACCCAAGGATATACAGATACCAGAGTCCAATCAAAAATGCTATGAGGGCCACCATGGGTGTTAACTTAACTTGACCCTCTATCTATAGGATGTGTCATGCGAAATGGCCCTGTGAACTGGACAATCACATATTGAACCTTAAGAACATTTACAACCAGTGTGTTAAAGGGTTAAATCTATCTTAACCATTTCTGTCATTTTTTATATGTTTTTTTGTCTGTAGGACTACCAGCAAGAGTTCTCGAAGACATCAGCCCGTGTGAACGCACGGCGCGAGCGCGAGGAGCTGCTGCGCGGGGGCAGTCCTCCGCCCGGCGCCACCATCGGCCTCTCGCGGCGCGACCAGTACACCAAGGAGGCCAACCACTTACACAGGTCTGGAGAAACTTCTTACTTCTTAGAGCTAGCCACAACATCATATTTGTGCTGGGATAGATACTGAACTAAAATTGGGTACTTTACTGAAAAATTTAATTAGTCCGTCTGAAAGATTTCCGAAAAATATTGGACACGTAAACAAAAAATTAAGCCGATCCAGTGTCGCTAAAAACTCACGTGAGGTCATGCGATTGTACTCTTTTTAGGGTTCCGTACCCGAAGGGTAAACAACGGAACCGTATTACTAAGCCTCCACTGTCATCCATCCGTCCGTCCGGCTGTCTGTCAGCGGACGTAAAACCGTAAAAGGTAGACAGCTAAAATTTTCACTGAGTGTGTACTTCTATTGCCGCTATAACAGCAAATAATAAAAATTAAAGGGTGCTCCCATACAAGTGACATAGTGAGAGTCCGACTCGTACTTGGCAGTTTTTTTAGTAAAACGTGACGTCACCAGCCCGACCTCTAGAACTTTCATGCAAAGCGCATGAAATTTCAAGAGTGCGGGCTGGTCTTCTTCATATTTTGTCAATTTTTTTATTGATTGAAATGGCAAAAGTTTGTCCAATATTTTTTGAAAATCTGATGGATAGACTAAATAGAAATATTATTTTTCTATCTAGTGAAATGCCCTCTTTGTCAATTATTATCGATTTGAAATGGCAAATGTTTGTCCAATATTTTTTGAAAATCTAACGGATAGACTAAATAGAATTATTTTTCTATCTAGTGTAATGCCCTATTATAATGTTATATTTTTTCTCTGCAATCATTTTTGAGCACACCTCCAGAGTAAACAGTATCACAAATGAAACATTTTGTCTTTTCTGTTCCAGCTCTCACATACTAGTGGACGAACAAATCAATATAGCCATGGAGGCGCGCGAGCACCTCGCGTCACAGCGACAGACATTCAAGCGGATGCAGACCACGTTCAACAACATCACTAACAGGTAGGCCTTTTTAGGGTTCCGTACCCGAAGGGTAACCAGCGGAACCCTATTACTAAGCCTCCGCTGTCCACCCGTCCGTCTGTCTGTCAGCGGGCTGTATCTCAAGAACCGCAATAGGTAGACAGTTGAAATTTTCAGTTGTGTATTTTTATTGCCGCTATAACGATAAATAATGAAAATTAAATTTACAGTGACTCCCATACAAGAAACATGTATTTTTCGGTTTATAGTACGGAACCCTTAGTGTGAGAGTCCGACTTGCACTTGGCCAGTTTTCATGATGATTATTGATAGGCTCGCGTTTGACCACAATCTCATCTGAAGCAAAGCGATGATGTGCTCGACAATGGAGTATTCTTGCCTAGAAGTTATACCTCTTAAGGGGTCATTATGAACAACTTTTACTATTGGACCAACTACGAAGAGGTATTGCGTTTATTCTGTTACACGTTGTATTTGTGTATAAAAGGACAGCTTATGTACATTTATGTGTGCAATAAAGAATAAGAAAAAGAGAACAAAGAGCTAATTGATACTAATTTTGAAACTGCATTACCATTCCTTGAGTTTTGCCGATCAATAATATTGCATGGAATTGAACTCAATCTAAATTACACAACGCAAAAACGTGACTGACAAGTATATAACTTCTTCCCAAAAATAATAATATTAAGACAAGCAACACTGCTAAAACCACAATATGTTTCCAGATTCCCAATGCTGAACAGTCTGATGTACCGGATCAACGCTCGCAAACGTCGCGACTCCCTGATCATAGGGCTGGTGGTGGCCGTGTGCACGTTCTTGTTGCTGCTCTACGCATTCCACTGAGGGACGTTGGCTAGTGCGAGGTCAGGCTTTTGTGGTGGAAGTGAAGGCCAAAGTGTTGGGAATGTGTTAGCTAGTACCTCTCCAATTTATAACTCATCAACATGGGCGCCAGGAGGGGGTGAACTTGCACCTCGCTGGATTTCAATAAAACATGCGAAAACATGAAGAAATTCAATAAAATATTAGAAAAGCCGAATATAAAAAGAGAACCTACAAAATCCATACTTCGATTTCCACGCGCTCGGCTTTGCACCCATCTTTTTTTGTTATCAAGCTTCTGCATAAGTCAACAAAGTCAGTTCTATCGTGTGAATGAGAATAGTCCTGCCGGCGCCCATGCTTATCAATTTTTTTTCCATAATTTTATAAGTAGTGATCTCTGTAATCGATTTAATCAGCACTAAATTATTTCTTGTCCTATTAATACACAACTAAGAATACCTAGATATTTAAATTGTATTTTACTAGCAATATCTTGTGTAAGGAGTTTAAAAATAAATGTTAATGAATGGATATCACCAATAAAAAATATTGATAAACGAATATTATTAATGGATGAGATTTGTGCGTCAATAAAAAATTGACATTATTTTGTCAAAGTATTTATATTGGTTACTGTGTAACGAATTGTTGGTGTTGTCTGTTTAGCGTTTTAAAGATCTTGCGCCCTATTACTACATATCTAAATATCTGAATCATGTATATGTCACCGGAAAATTGCAGACTCCGTAAGACTGTAATAAATCTTTATTAGAGTATAATTTCTCGATATCATATCCATCCAAATTCAAAAGTTCCAACATATCCGTGTCTTATTTAGAAATTTTTTTTACAATTTCACGCGATATTTTACAATCTTACGATTTTTGACATTTTCCGGTGACATATATAATAGAAATATCTATTATATTGTATCCTGAGTTGTTTCCACTGTGGTAGAAATCGGCGCCTGTTGCGATCCCATCGAACTCCTACCATAATAATTAATGTGAAATTCTGTATATTTGTTCATTAATAACGCCTCATCGGATAAAACAATGGTGAATGGATAAACCATGGCACGTTTTGCTTGTATTCCTAACGGCCGGTTTCAATAACGTATCTACCTTTGACCGCCATGTTTGCCTTTCAAACATGACGTTAAAGCTACTGTTGGTAGCTAATTTGACAGTTGGTTAAAGGTAGATATTATAAGTAAGACCGGTCCTAAGGGTTGTTACCACACCAATAGATCGATCGTCGATCGATGGTATAATGGATTAGTCGACGTCGGTTGAGTTTCTACTACACTAATTGATCGAAGGTAGAATTAATTAGTCGACGTCGATCGATAGTTTCTACTTCTTTTTTCGATCAGCCAAAGCTACCAAAACCAATCGATCAACGTCGATCGATGGCAGCGATCGGCTGTCGATAATTTTTTTTATCGCCCGGTATCCGTCGATCAGCCAAGGCTACCATATTGATTGACGATCGATCGATTGGTTTAGGAACACCCTAATGTTTATCACGGTATATGGCATAATTTTCGACTTGGACGATAGCGAATTCGCTGGCAGAAGTTTTCATATAATAAGTAAGATATCTCAGGACATCGCGACTTCAGTGCCCTAGTATCAACACAGCTCTGCCTATTTCAATATTTTCATTCCTCTTGTAATGTGAAGGCAAATGTTTCATGAAATTGTCTGTTTTCATATTAGTACCAAAATATTGTTGCTTTTATTATTACTTACATATAAAAAATGTATAGTGATGTATGTCTTTTATTTCCTAGGCCTAACATGTTATTGTGTAAAATAGATATATTATGTAAATACTTATACTGTATGCAATTACTGTATCAAATAAAAACAATTTATTTTAAAGAACTTTTTTATTAATAACAGTGAATAAAAAAATAAAGTTACAGTCATTTTAAAATGCCTTTGTATGGCAGTCAACTGGGAATGATAATAAGCTCTTCTTCATTCTCTAGGTACGATTCCAATGGACATGTGGTTGAGGAGAGGCTCACCGATCTCTAATCCAAAGCTAAGGAACTTCCTTAAGCATTTAAGAAGTTTTATCAAACCAAATTGCCAATAATTGAACTCAAGATGATTTAAAATGTAAGTAGGAACTTAATTTCCGATCTAATTAAAACAAAAAAAGAGGCTGTCAGAATTTTTTTGACGATTTCTATTCTGAATGGTCCCCTATTACAACTTAATAAGTACCTAGTTATTTATTAAGATAACTTAAAATTTAAAAAAGTTATGGTATGTATAACAAATACAAGACCAATGCTTGGTTTCTGAGGTACTTTATCGGTCGTTTATGTCCGTTAACTACTAACCAACCAATGGCGTTCTGACAAATAGCGTTAACGGACCGATAAAAACCTCAGAAACCAGGCATAATAAAATTTATCGTTATTTAAGTATGTTTCCGTCACTTATGCAATATTATTAAAAGCGTATAAAAAATATTTTGCTGGAGATTCCATTGATGATATTATAAATATCAACATTCATAACAACATAAGCTTAGTAACCTAATAATAAGTATATTTAACAACCACAGGTTAAAGATAATACTGTTATACTATAACAGTTCCAAGATTTCCGGGAGTCCCGGCTGATTTAAGTCTTCATCATTAGTTTGCAACTCTGCAAGAAATTTTGAGCTTCCGAAAATGGGAACCAGATCGAGCATCATTAAGCACGTAATACACGTGCATGTTACTTGCACAAAAGTACGTGAGTAGCTTACATGCTATTGTGACATTAACCAATCAGAACATCTTATCAAAGTACGCGAGCTACTGGCACCTTTTATGCCAGTAACAGGCATATACAAGGCTGCCTTTAGACTTTTTGTCATTGACTTAAGGTTCAAATTGCAATGTTTGCCTCGCTTTCGTCGATGCAATAACTAGTCATCAACTGTTCTCAGTTTTCGCAGGGGTTCCTCTT
The DNA here is from genome assembly GCA_002192655.3 of Mamestra configurata. Taxonomy (NCBI): domain Eukaryota; kingdom Metazoa; phylum Arthropoda; class Insecta; order Lepidoptera; family Noctuidae; genus Mamestra; species Mamestra configurata. The sequence continues at coordinate 17,147 of NDFZ01002572.1, forward strand.
TGTGAATGTACAGTTTGCTTGTGTGACTTGAGCGAGCCTCGCTGCGCGAACCGTTTGTCACAGAGGTTGCAGCTGAACGGCCGCTCCCCTGTATGTGTCCGCACATGCTTCTCTAGGTCTCCTTTAGTCGCAAACTTCTTGCCACAAACGTCTATCGGACATATTATGTTCCTATTGTGTGTTTTTTGATGCAAATAATACTTCTTCCATGCATTAAACTTCTTTTGACATACCTGAAATAATAAACAAGTAATTTTGAGAACATTTTTGGTTGGCGAAGTTTCATAGGCTTCACAAAGACTTTGATTAGTGGATAAACTAAATTTTTTGGCGCTTACTTTAATAAATATTCTCCGCAAATATAACAAAAATAGTCAATGTCATTTTTACACATTATGGAAGACATTTTAAATGTAATTTGATTGTTGACTGTTACTGATGATTAGCTTTTGTTAGGTATTTTAATTATTGTAGATACTTTGATTATTATCTGAGGTACATACTTATTTTAATTATTGTAGATACTTTGATTATTATCTGTGATACGTACTTATTTTAATTATTGTAAATACTTAGATTATCTGTGATACGAATTTACACCAAGATTTTTTATTTAAAAGCAACTACGATGTAGAACATGTAGATATGATAATTTTATTGTTAAAACATAATTATTGTAAATATGTAATTTGATTATCTGTGACTGATGACAAACTTTTTTTAGGTTATTAAATTTTTGTAAATACTTTGATTATCTGTGTACGCTGTCTGTTTTAGGGCTGCGATGGGGG
>NDFZ01002573.1:0-19104 GCA_002192655.3 Mamestra configurata
ATATGAGTATCAAATGAAAGGGCTTGAAGAATAGAAAGTGATAAAGTTAGTAACATCACACTAATTTCAATATGGCCGCCGCTCCAAGTGGCGGATAACCATTTAGTATCAAACGAAAGGGATGGAAGACTAGAAAACAAATATTTGTCGGTGGGGATTTCTGGAGTAAATCATAAATGCGTGGATAAAACAAAAAAAATGTGACTAATTTGGACACATATCGCTTCTCCTTCTCTGTCTAATTTATACACCCTATTTTAAGCTACTTTTAATAATTTACTGGGATGTACAATAAAGAGGATTTCCATTCTAACCTAAAAAAGATTGTGTAATAGGTTTTCCTAATACTTTCTTTCATAAACAATTATTCTAATTTGAATAAGACTGTTTCTGGAATATCATGACATTTGGACCAAAGGACGTTGTCTCCATTCCCTTCAGGCAACATAAAAGGTGCAAACAAACATCTGTGACAATCCAGGTGTAAACACACTCGCAGTCAGCGTTGCTTGCACGCCTGTAATGACTTTATCCCTCACAGTACAGTCGCGTGCAACATAAAAATAAATAGCTGACATATCACGCGAATCGTTTACTAACACTGGTTTACACGAGCAACAGAAAAGCGACGTAAAACGATAACGGTAACACGTGTCGATGTTTGCATACAAAGGAAAATTAACAATGGTAGTTGAGCTGCGATGGAAAGTATAATATCTTGGGACAACTCACACACGGTCATCCGATCCCAAACTAGGCAGAGCCTGTACTATGGCAACCAGAAAACTGATAAACCTACTTTTATATTTCTAAATTCATACATATTATTATAGACAAATTACACCCAGACACAGAACAAATGATCATGCTCATCACACAAAGATTTGTCCTGGGTGGGAATCGAACCCACGACCTCCGGTTTAGCAGTCAGGGTCACTAACCACTCGACCTTACCGGCCAGTCATAAAGTAAAACTGTAACTTCGGTGTTAAATTTGACCGCCTACCGAAAAGGCTTTCCTGCACTAGCTGAAAACAGAATGGTGTTTAAGAGGGAGAAGATGACGTTTGACCTGCAGTGGGTCAATATAAGTTAAGTACTTATATTAGATTTGACTTTCTTGTTCTTTGGTGGGTCTATTCTAGGGTAGACAATGCTCGGAGAAGGTTATGCTATTTCACAGAAACAGCTCTAGCAAACTGCGTCTTCCGGCTGATAATAATGATGATGAAGTTAACGAGGCAGAAATCCGGATTTGCTTATGTATCGCCTTCTAATCCTAATCTTTAGGCCTGAAACTGCGTTAAGCGGACGCACGCGAAATTCCATACAAAAGTGCCCGCGCGGGTCCCCGCGACCGAACACTTTTGTATAGAACCGCGCGGGCGTCCGCTTTACGCAGTTTCAGGCCTTAATGCATCGCCTTTTAAAATACTGTAGAGTTTCAAGATATACTGGATACTATACAGAGGTTTAACTGTTGCGTTGATATAGGGAAGTTAAATAATCATCGCTACTGCGCTGGACATTAAACTTGAGGCGCAATTAGGAACTGCACGATGCCTGTCAGTGAACTTATTGTTAATAAGTAGACACGTGCCGTCTGAAATCACTTTATTTATCCGTGTGAAATGTGCGCAGTGCATTCAGAAACATACAATGTAATGACCTAGAGGCATTTTTTTTTTAGGGGTGGGAAATCATCAAATGACTTCTTTCGCTCTGGGTGGAGCGGAAGGGCGTGTCAGACTCTTANTCTAGAGGCATTTTTTTTAGGGGTGGGAAATCATCAAATGACTTCTTTCGCTCTAGGTGGAGCGGAAGGGCGTGTCAGACTCTTACTGACTAAAACCCATCCGTGTTCCTTCTAAAACCCTTTGCGTTCCAGGGTCGCGGTGACTCATTCGGACAAATTTCGCGAACCCGGCAAAGCATAATGAGTAGACACCCACGTAAGCTTTTTAGACCCGAAGTAAATGCAATGAAAGNGACAAATTTCGCAAATCCGGCAAAGCATAATGAGTAGACACCCACGTAAGCTTTTTAGACCCGAAGTAAATGCAATGAAAGAATTAATTTAAGACATAAAAATATCTACAGACCCACAGACACTCTGATCCTATGTGTTCCCATAAAATGTAGAGATGGGGTATATTTTTTTGATGCCCATAAGTCCCTTCCAAAGTTTTTATACCTGCACGTAAGCTAGTATAATATTATTCGATAAGATATTACTTATAAATTTTTGCAAACTGCTAAAAACTGAAAATCAGTCAAATCCCCTTATTAGGGTGCTCGCAATAATACCATTTTACCCATAACAAAACAAACACAATACGGCTTTTCCTTTTCTAATCAGTAACGAATGAGAAAGGAAAATCGGGGCAAATTTCTTTGACTAATAATCTGTCGTTACCGGGAAATTAATTACCCTGATATCGATAAAAGGAAAGAATATCCTGTTCTATATATTTTAATACAATTCTGCACGAGTGAAAGCCAAGGGCGATAAAAGACCAATTTTATTGGTGCGCGTATATTTTGCGTATTAATTTGAATTATCGTAACAAAATATCTAAGCGCTCGTGTAGATTTATTATAAAGAGATAAAATCGTTTTTTGGGGGTCCGTACCCAAAGGGTAAAACGGGACCGTATTACTAAGACTCTGCTGTCCGTCCGCCTGTTTGTCTGTCTGTCTGTCACCAGGCTGTATCTTATGAACCGTGATAGCTAGACAGTTGAAATTTTCACAGATGATGTATTTTTGTTGCCGCTATAACAACAAATAATAAAAATAAAATAAAATAAAAATTATGCTTATGGTGTTCCGTACCATAAGCATAATTTTTCTGTGCAAGTCCAAGTTGCACTTGGCCAGTTTTTTTTTTCATATTCTTGTAAACTTACACGTAAATTCACGTCGTTACCTAAAAATTAACCAAGCTAAAATGAGATTGGGCCATTCACGTCTGCCGCATGTCGAACAATTTATGGGCCAATTCAACGCGTGGGTCCTAGAAAATGTCCGGAGACATATAGGCAAACCCAGGCGAAAATGGCGGGACGAGCTCGACGCTTACGATAAATTTGGTCCACGTATGCCCAGAAGGAATAGAATTAAGAAAGGCAGGCCCTGCTGGAAATAACAACAAGCTGAAAATTAAATAAATATGCTTGTAAAAGGTCTTGAAGACCTGTAGTGCGATTCTGTCAACAGCTCACCGTGTAAATTTAGGTGCAGTGAACATGAAGTGAGCTGTCAATCCATACTAACAAGATAGAATGACAGTTCACTNTCAACAGCTCACCGTGTAATTTTAGGTGCAGTGAACATGAAGTGAGCTGTCAATCCATACTAACAAGATAGAATGACAGTTCACTTCATGCTCACGTCACCTAAGTTTACAAGGTGAGGTGACGGCTGATTCGATTACGAAAACTCACAGATAGGAAGCTACACTATCGCTAAATGTCACAGGCTACTTTTCATCCAGGAAAATGCAAGGTGTCTCTGGATTTATCTGGAAGCAAAACACCTGATGGAAAGCGATGCTAATGTCAACGATGGAGCATGTTTGCCCAGAAGTAACCTTTTCACTCTTGACTAACTGCCGGTTCCAATAACGTATCTACCTTTTACCAACTGTCAAATTAGCTAGCAACAGTAACTGAAACGTCATGTTTGCCTTTCAAACATGACGTTTCCGCTACTGTTGGTGACTCTCAGGTGTTGCTGTAGATAGATCCAAAAAAGCTTGAAGTTTTTTAGAAACTTCAAGCTTTAATTGTTTTTTTTACTCCACTACGACCATTTTTATTAAAGAAACAGCCATTTGAAAAATCGCCGAAAATGTTGTTTTTTTTTTGATCCCTTAACTTATATAAAAGGGTCAATGGACATCCCCATTATATTCCCATTTGTCAGCGTCATCAGTAATTATCTCGAACAATTAATAATAATTGGAGGTAATCACAACGATAACCATCTAAGCTTAAATCGATTATTAAGATTACATTGTTCACTTGTGTCTTTTTTCTTCTCAAAGTTGAATGACCTACCATTGCTTTGTGTTTAATGGGAATTTATTCATATATACATACAAATAAATAAAATTGAAGTGTCCGTTTGTAAAATCAAAATAACAGCTTTTTAATAAATGCATATGAAAGTATGTATATGCAATATTTATTTATAAAATGACTTTTTATTTTTGTCTGTCTAACGGTTTGTTCAGGTAATTTCCGAAACGGCTGGATCAATTTTGACGGGACTTTCATTGGCAGATAGCTGATATCATAAGGAGTAAATTAATCTACATTTTCATTAGAAAAATGATTAAGAACCCGTAAAAAATAAAATCCATAAAAACTTCACGCGGACGAAGCCACGGGCAGAAGCTAGCATACTATAAAGTGATTGGGATAGAAAAACTCGCTACATTTGATGTGTAAACTACTAATTACTTAAGTGGTATGATTAATTAAGAATGTAAGCTTGAAAAGAGCACACCTACAAAAAATAATTTAATAAGTAACTTTTCAGTCACGAAGTATGTTGAATGTACGTTTAGGTATGTGAGAATGTAGGATTTATGATTGAATGCTTTCATTGTGTTAAACCATATTGTAATTGGTTTGGTTACTAAAGTTAACACAATATTTTTGTCGAAAGAAATGTTTTGAGTAAGAATGTGGATTGTTGTAAGGGTTTAGTTACCTACCATAGATGAACTGTGCAGATAATGATATTGCTGGAAGGGGGTGACATACCGGACGGCGAGCCTTGGGTGGCTCGCTGTCCGATCACCACCAGGCCCGGGTCGATGGCGTGTTGTGTTCTACGCGCGCCTCAAAGAGATGTCAGCATAGAAGACGGGGCCTGCTAGGGCTCTGGCCCTAGCAGGCCCCGGCCTGGCAGCCTCGGCAGCCTCTGCAACCCTGGCAGGCCAGAGCCTGCCAGGGATGCGGAATTTGTTCGAAAGAGTCACCGCGGCCCTGGAACGCAAAGGGCTTTAGAAGGAACACGGATGGGTTTTAGTCAGTATGAGTCTGACACGTCCTTCCGCTCCACCCAGAGCGGAAGAAGTCATGTGATGTTTTCCCATAATTAAAAAAAAAGGGGGGTGACATACAGATGACGGCAAATGGAACGATCTCAAATTGCCCTACACGCTTGGGTGAAGTGATCACGAGGTATGCTGTCAATCCATATAATCAAGATGGAATGACAGCTCACTTCATGATCACGTGACATCTTGATTAAATGGATTGACAGCTCATCTCGTGATCACTTCACCGAAGCCTTCAATTCTAATTGATAAGATCAGAAAAACAACTTGCTCAATTGAAAAATGTACCAATCTAGAAGAATCGTTAAAAGCTAACAAAACTTCTAATTTATTTATTTATTAAAACTTTATGCACTAGTAAAAACACTGTACAAAGGCGGACTTAATGCCTTAGGCATATTCTACCAGTTGACCTTAGGGTGGTGCAGGGACAACATGGCAAGTGCAACTTAAAGAAAAACTAAAAATAGAGAGAAGAAAAAATATAAAAAAACATTTATAAATACATAGATACATACATACACAGAAACAAAGTTATTAAGAAAAAACCAATCCAACGAATTAACGCTGTGATGATTCTACCAACTTCTTGCGAATGTGCTCACGTGCCTTCACCTTAAAGGACAACCGACTTGTTGCCGTCCTGATGCTCAGAGGGAGCGCATTCCAGAGGAAAATCGCTTGAACAAAGAAAGAGGAGCGGATAAACCCAGAGCGGTGAGAGGGACATCGTAGAAGGCGATTATTGGTAGAGCGAAGATTTTTACTGTGGGCAGAACAAATGAATTGAATTTGTGAAGTTAATTTAATTTGTTAATTTAATTTTGTTAATTTAATTTGTGACGGGGGCAAGAGATATTAATGTATTTTTTGTTTTTCTTTTCTTTATCTCAATACATTTTCCTTTTGAAAAATATATTCTTTTGAATGTCCAACACAGGTTCTTGATAAAAGTCAGTACTTACTGATGAGTACCAATAGTTACCTAATTGTCTGCGAAAATGCTTCGTGGTATGGAAAATCAGTAAGTACTAATAAATTGTTTTCATTCTCTTTGTTTTTCAAACAATCTTGAAACAACAAGCAAGCAATAAAGGCTTTATTACATTTTATCTCTATTTTAATATGTTTGTAAATGCTAAAAGATATATTTATAGTCGCCATATTGTCTCGTTTGTACATGAAGTGGATTTTCTGATAGAAGGTAACTTATCTAATCTGGTAGAATATAATATTGTGAATATTGTTGTTATAAGATAAGAATGTGAATGTCTATATGCGTGGGTAGACCTTTGTCCGGGTTTTCAAATACAAAGATGAACGACACTTGATCGAATTTGATATCTATGTCCAACGTTAGGTTGTGTTTCCTAATTTATTTTTTCAGAATCATACTGCTTCACCAGCTATTTTTATAAGTAGAAATTATTTTATATTGATACTAGATTTTGCCCGAGACTTCGTTTGCGCATATCCCGTTAATTCCCGTTTTCGTAGGAATTTCGGGAAATCCTCTATTAGTGCTCCTCAATGACAGCCGAGGCCAACGGCTTAAACGTGCTTTCCGATGCCCTAAGGAGTCTGGCTATGTAATTGACCCATCCGCGGACCAACCTCGGCAAGCGTTGCTTAACCTGTGAAATCGACCCGTGAGGCTGTTGTTATTTAGCCATGAGCTGATGAGCTCCTTAAAATAATTTTTAAATTAGAGGGGATTTAAAAAATATTTTAAGGAGCTCATCAGAACAAGCTAAATTATTTAATTTAAACTGTTAAATGTGATTGATTCTAATTACCCCAGATTTTCACACCCACCTGTAGTTGCACTATCAATCAACTAATTGATTTGGGACGCTAAGCAATTAATTGATTGAGTTGGATTATATTTGCAGTCGGTAGGAAAGAAATTTCAACTGTTGCTATGCTGATGTTTCACATAAAACTTTTGTATTTTTTCATGACTGGAGGATTGATCATAACTCCCTTTTTAATTTTCAATCGTTTTATCAGAAGAAATGACGTCGATTAATATCCCAAAACAGGTTGATAATTTTGGATGACAGTTGAGCTTGGGTTAACTTAATAATATAATAGTATAGTCTTTATGGTTGCATATTAGAAAATCAAAACTTTTCTGAGCAAATTTCAAAAGAACAACGTACAAATCAACAAAGTTTAAAATAACGATGGTCATTTGATCAAAAGTTCAGCTGACCAAATTCTGGAATATCAATGTTTATATTATTCATTACACTATTGACCAAATCGTTTAAAGGTCAAAATGGATTACTGGATAAATGATTAATTATCAAATGGATTAACTGAAAAAGGTAAAAAAAATATTAATATTAGCGAATAGCGCCTGTCTGATACAGAAAGCCTTTGCACAACATGATCGGTTGTACCCCGACTCGGATGTTTTTTTTTACAACCACTCCGGCTCCGTCAACTATCTTAGCGCAGGTGGTTATCAGCTACTACGTTTCAATTATCGGGATTTCGTCCATCGGTATTTTAAAATTCGGGATTTTGATACGTACCCATTTAAATTAATAATTCTTAATAAGAAATCATTTGTGATTATAAAATTTGATTAGTTATGATTTGATATTTTAAAATTACATCTAGCAACATTTGATCAGTCGTTAATTTGATGTCACATACATTGGGATTCTAAAATTTTTCTAAATAAAACATTTGATCATTTAAATTTTGTTATTTCGTTTATTGTTCTTTTGAAATTTGCTCGAAAAAGTTTTAATTTTTTAATATGCAACCGTCTTTATAACCCAAAGGTTGACTGGTAGAGAATGCCTTGATGCATTAAGTCCGCCCATGTACCACTATTGTACATAAAGTTTCAATAAATAAATAAATAATAGCGGAAGTATATCATCAATCCATGACGATGATTGGTCTTGAGCATTTGAAAACGTTGGCCTTTTCGTTCCATTTTTGAACAGGTTCAAAATGGTTTTTTTCCTGTCCAGCCTTCTTTTGATAATCTATTCCAATTTTAAACCTCTCTATCTCCTCTGCTATCCTAGTAGGTACCTGTTTTCTATTTACCCCAAGGAGGGTAATGTTTTTCAATTAGCTAATTCTCTTTCTCTGCAAACTTGAAACGCAAAGTAACCTACAAACTGTCATACACGTGCCACAAACTAATCTATAGCCTTTGTAGACACATAGTCTTCGTAAACAAGCCATGTTTCATCATACGAAAGGCAAATAACGAGAGGTAATGTCCACTCTAGTCTGTAATGAACGTTACAGGATATTATGCAGAGCCATTACCGACACGCATCCAGTTTGTTGGCTGAGTGTGTGTGCCTTGCCTTCCATCAATTATGACTTCCTTTTTATGCCATAGTTTATGAGGCTTTCGGGATAATGGATGGATTGTAGTTTGATGTTGACTTTGTGAAATAATTGATCTGCATAGCCTTTTCCCAGTTCTGATGGGTCGGCTTCCAGTCTTACTGGATGCAAGTTCCGAGACAATAGACAGTCGTGGTGAACTAATTCTATATATAAATCACGACAGTTTGATGACTATACATCTAGAATGTGCGTTGCCAACTGCTAGCTGTTTGGGATGCGCCGGGTGTTTGGAGTCGCAGCATGATTTATAAATTAACGCCACTTGGAAGGCTCCTTTCATGTACCTAACCGGATGCAACTGAATACTACCAAAGTTTTGTCCTGCCAGGGTTGTGGAATATGTCCGAAAGAGTAACCGCGGCCCTGGAACGCAAAGAGCATTAGGAGGGACGCGGATGGGTTTTGGTCAGTAAGAGTCTGACACTCCATTCCGCTGCGCCCAGGGCGGTAGGAGTCATTTGATGATTTCCCAGCCCAAAAACAAAATTATACGTAGAGCTACCGCAGATCTAGTTGCCAGACTTCCAACCACCGTACGGACTGTCAAAGATCTACCTATAAATTACATCCGAAATAGGAATTAAAATAAAGAAGATGAGTATGCATGACTGACGATAGTAGAGGCTACTTCTGACGCAGTTTGGGTCTGGCTACCAAAACTTATATTTTCGCCAAAGTGTGATTCTAGTAAAACTTGTGACTTGACAAAATACGTACCTACGGCACCAAGACCAAGACTCAAACAACAATGAAACGCATATAAAAGATACTTGAGAACTACAAAATTATGTAATCTTTTGTACATACGAATATTACTATTAATTAAAACAAAAAATGAAATCACATTTATGTTTACACGTTTCCAGTTGGTGAAATCGTGTAATTCAGGTTTCGTATGAAATTCATATGAGTGTTCGAAATCCGTTTTTAATTAATGCTATTGAATATAGCAGTGATATGAACAAATAACGAGCTACAAACATGAGGCTGTAATGAGTTCTCAGCGGATATTATAACCTGAACTCAGTTATTGTCGAACAGGGCCGGATTGAATATTTTATTTGAGTGTTTATATGAGCTAAATAAGTAAATCACGTAGGTATTCTCAACGTGTAACATAATAAACGCAATAAAGCGCAAGTATTGCGTTTATTCTGTTACACTTTGTATACATGTATTTTTTGTTGTTGAAATACAATTTTTACCAATAAATAATTAAAGCAATCATGTTTATCATTACAAGTGACTTCTTATATAGTTTTATGAACGTCAGGATTAAAAAAAAATACAAAAATAAATAAAATAAACTAAATAAATTAGCTAATCTGGTAATTTAAATTAAAAAAGCAACAATTTCCTTCCGTTGTCATGGTTTTCCTCGATCACCTAATATGTATGACCTCAATTTTCGCAGTCTTTGAGATAGTTAAATGTTTTAGTTGAAACATGTCTTATTTGTAGAAGATGCAATTCTTTGTCTAACTTCTAAAATAAAACAAAATATTCTCTCTTTCTCTGACGGTTCTTTCAAAGAACCGCAAACGTTAGAGCAGAACTTCCAAATGCTCTGAAACAGTACAGTCCCTAACAATAGGTACCTACACTTACCAAGAAGAAATTACAATGGAACCAAATAAAAAACCTATTCATTACGCTTATTTAGGCACAGTGGGCTAGTATTAGCTTCAACAGAATTTGTGACATATGATTCACTGAAACTAACCTCTCATTACAACCGAAATAAACTATCATTACTCTATGGAAGATAGTAAGTCAGTGACGCACGTATGTCTATCAAATATAAATGTTACCATTAATTGTAGTCCTACATAGTCTGTGATATGGCCCTGTCATTAGGACAGTGAAATTCGTGGTATTCTCCCTTCAAATTGATTATTTGATTGAATTACTACACGTAAGGTTGTACCAGCAATTTGACGTCAATAAATTATTTAAATCTCCGTCAATCCAGACTACTTTTACACACACTTACAGAATACTTTTGGCATTGTATTGTAGAAATCAAATCTTTTGAGAAAAACTTGAAAATATGTTGTTCTTGTTTACGGCACGTTCTTAGTTTTTTTTTTTTTTTAATAAACCACATTATAATTATTTTGACATTTGAAATTGATGCCATTTTTGTTTGTGAAAGTATGTAGACTTTATGTGACGCATATCTTCCTTCCATAACTTTTGTAATATTTTTATCTTATCTTTTTAGTTTGGGTTATGCTGGGCGCATATAAACTCTTTTTCTTTCTTTATAATTTAATGNTAATAAACCACATTATAATTATTTTGACATTTGTAATTGATGCCATTTTTGTTTGTGAAAGTATGTAGACTTTATGTGACGCATATCTTCCTTCCATAACTTTTGTAATATTTTTATTTTATCTTTTTAGTTTGGGTTATGCTGGGCGCATATAAACTCTTTTTCTTTCTTTATAATTTAATGTGCTTTTGTGTATTTTTTGTCTGGTATCCAATAAATGTTTGCAAAAAAAACCTCCATAGCTTGACGCTTAACACTTGGCAATTGCATGCATAAATCAAATCCCGTTCCAATTACGTCTCTGTGACAGTGCGGAGGAATTTGTATCATTGTTGCCTGTTGTCGTCCACTTGAGCTGCGCAGGGTTATTTATAGTCTGTGTGACGTAAGAGCTAGGAAGATGCGCTTCGATGCATGTGGGAAAGACAGGTGTGACAGCTGTCATGTTGGTGTTACGTGAATGATTAGCTGGCGATTGGTAAAGTCTCTGTCTGTATGTCACTTAGTATAGTTATAACTTCAGAAATACTCCTTCTGACCCATTTCGACCATTGCAGCCAATCTCAACGGAGACATGCCTTCTTCGCTGGAGATATTATAGTGCCCAAGTATGTGCGCAAACACAGATGTTCTGTCCTTCCATCATCTCCTAGTCCGATGGGACGACACGACCGGAGAATTCCAGAAATACCACGCCATTGACGTGTTGTTTTGTTACATTTGTGAAATGTTTGAGCCCTGGTCATCATCCTCATCATCCACACCCCATCTTTGCCCACTGCTGGGCTAAATCCCCACGCTCTTATGTCAATCTCATCCAGGTTCTGCCCACGATAGCAACAATGACGGTAAAGTGTAAAAGTAATGATTATTAACTTAGCATCTCGCCTGTTTTCTCAGAAGTAGTCGGTTTGGACAGAGATGTATTTAGTAAATATTATCCATAATTATTGGTGATTAATTGGCTTAAGGAATTAAGTTTGGAGAATGCTCTGCTACGAAAGCTATTGTCATAAGACCAATTTTCTTTGTTTAGATCACCCACATTTAGGTAGGAACACTAATCTGCCCGAATGTGATGCATATCTTCCCAACTTGTATATCTTTTGTAATTTTGTTTTTTTTTTGTCGCAAATGAACTCTTTTTTTTCTTTCTAATTTAATAAAAAAATATATTATAATCTATCTTCTACATATATACATATATGAATAAAAATAAATTGCCGATTTAAATAATATTTTTTTTATTGTGTTCGTAATTGTTAGGTTCAGGTTGTAATGAAAAAAAAGAACTATATAAATAAAAATGAATTGCCGAATTGTATGTACGCGCATAACTTGGGAACGACTTGAACAATTTAAAGTTGTGTTCGTAATTGTCAGGGCTGAGCCGAGGTTTGTATGGAATAAAATAAAAACATCCGGGCGAAGCCGGGGCGGGCCCACTAGTAATAAATAAAATATTAAAAGAGAACCACAGTTATTTATTGAAGCATGGTATGTTACACGTATATTTTGTCGGTTTTCGGCTATGTAGATATAGCCAATAGTCATGTTCCATCATCGGTAACCGTTGATGCCGAAATCAACCTTCTGCTGAAAGGTAACTCAGGAAATAGGTATCCAGTAAAATCCAGACTTACGTATAAATAGCAGAGTTTGCATTGTTATGGGGAATTTAAGCCCCCGCTTTTTGCAAGCTTGATTTTTGAATCTGTTGTTTCCCTTGTTATTTGTGATCGGTTCATCATAATCTGCCTTCAGCCGTCCTCTGCTGGACGTTGATTGTTTTCAAATCTGACTAGTTGCCTAACCCAAATAATTGATATCAGATTTCACAGCACGGGGATGTCAATATTTTGCTTGGTTTTCGCTTCCACCATAAATGTGCGAAGATGCGTAGCGTAGATGTGTTTGTGAGAACCAATAAAATCGTTAATACGAAGGAGGAACGAAACTCACCCTTAACATGGTTATTTAAACTACAGTAGACGTTGCATTTTGTGGGGTGGTATTTTAAGAGGTCACGGGGCGCCCTCCTTGTGCTGTTGGTGACAATCGACCAATCTCAAACTACCTGCTCTTATCCCAAAAAGTCCAAGGATTGAAGGTTTCCCACAAAAAACACAAAAGAACTGGTTTATGTGAAATACATTATTCGTGGAAAATCTTTAAATAAGTTTGAAAACCCGTTCTCTTAGAGTCAGGGTCATCAGTATTCTCGGCCAGCCAGTGTGATTCACGTTTAATTTGCTGCGTACGGTTCTTTGTCCTACAGTCCACACGAATAAGGGGTGTTAGTCATCAAATCCAAGAAGTAACTGTCTCTTGGCACAACTATGTAATTGCACCTTATTTGGAACGCCATAATCGCGTAATTTTTTTTAATTCATGGGAACTTCACGCGATTTTCCATTCATCTTATTTTTGGTAACGCAGATGCGTACTAGGCTAACATAAATATGTAGGAAGTCGGTCGGTAACAGAACGTTTAAAATTACCGTTCTATCAACATAAACATTCAATCGTACAAAAAACATCGGAAAAATGTATTGCTGAAGATTTCCTCGTTCGCAAATACTTCTGTGTAAACACTGTATTAATTCCTGATTATACGTTTGTCTATTTAATTAGCATTGTTTATCTTGAGTCTAATTACCTTACAGAAGGACTTATCAAGGATATGAGTGCTTTGTGTTGCTATTTCAGTCGTTGATTCGTAGATACGGTTTGGTGACTGAACTTCACTGAACACGGTCGAATGAAACCGCTTCCCACTAGAACCTCCGTCCAACTTGTGAATAATAAAGAAAATTAGCATATAAAGGTTGGGGTCTTATTACTCCAATTTAGTTGTTATACGACTGGTCTGGGTCGAACTTATCTAGTATACCAGGTCGATGCTCCGTCCTCGCCCGTCTGACTTTAATGAAGAGATTTATCCTACCCGTCAATTACTTAGAGGACACCTATTGTGCAATCATCGCTTACTGAAACTATTAAAATAAACAAGGATAACAAAATTGTACCTAGTTGAAACTAGAACGTGATTTGCGACGGAACGTTTCGCAAACCACTTTGCTTGTTGCTTATAGGGTTCGGGGAACGACGAAAATATTCTTCCCGTGATAAATTATTTAAGTGGTATTGCAGTATAAATAAACTGGAAAAGAGGGCGTCGTTTGCAGCGTTTGTAGGAAATGATTTTCCGCTGTAAGATAGATTAATCTGTGTGGTGTTTTGGTTGAATTTTATGCTTCAGACTTAAGGATAAACAGATTACAGGTAATTTTACCTGTAAACCGCTGTAGGGGGAAAACTCGTTGAGTAAATAAAAATGCAAACATTAATGTTGAAGCTATCTGTTGGTTTCTTTGTCACAAACGAAAACATCTTGCCATATTATAAAAAAAAAACATAACTATTTCATTTAATAAAGGATCTGGAAAATCCTGTATGCAAAAACTGAGATGAAATAAAAAAGTCTACCTGAGAAAATCCTCGCAATCTTAAAAGATTTGTGTCGTACCAACATACTAAAGTACTAGGATCACAAGAACGGTTGGAGGTTTGAGCAGATAGATCTGAAGGTGGCTCGAGGGATGCGGGAGGCGCGCGGCGCGACCGGCGACCTAGGCCGAGAGGTCAACTGGGGTCATGTTCCACTTAACTGGGTCACAGGCTACGGCTTGTGTACCGATGGCTACCAAAATAAACCGCCCTGCATTATACACGATGGTCACAAGGCAACAATAGTCTGAAATGTCGAAATCGGTTTCGACTGTTATTTAGTGTTGTCGGATTTTCGTAAATGTTCGTCCATTATAATTAACGACGCCATTTTGTTTGGTTACAGGTATGTTTCAAGCTCAAGGACTACTCCGGACTGAACAGATTATGCAACAAAGAAGGTGATAGAAATTGCATGAATTCATTTCGCCTTTCATCGCAATGCATTTAAGCAATCTACAAAGTTGCAGTCGATTTATTTTTAGTGCTTCAATCCTTTGAAACTCGTTAAATACTTTACAGCCCTCAGTCAAACGTGGATTGAATGTGTTGATCTCTTCCTTCGAAGGTTGAACGTTTCGAAGTCGTCTTAAAATAGATGTTTCTTAATAGCATTTCAAATTTAATTGGGCTTAGTAGGTAGGTATTCTAGAGAAACCTAAAACTAATGTAGATATGGCTTCCGGTCCCCATTGGGCTCATCCAATTTCCAAATGGCTCTTTCATTCCTCCAAGTCATACCACTCAGGTATTCATGAAAAACTTCATGTACACTTCAAAATTCAATAATGCTGATTGTGAAAGCCAAGAACTTCGCGTCAACCGTTCATTCATCTTTTTATGACGTAAACGAATCAGGGGTGCAGACTAGCAAGAAGTTCGTTTACTGCTGCTCAAAGACAATGCAATGAGGAGTACCAACCTACTTGCTTAATGAATGTGAATGCTGAATATTTTTATATTTCTGCGGAATAAAAAGTAGCAAAGTTTAACCATAGTGTAGGGGTGAGCCCTGGGTTAGTTCTATATGATTATTGTACCTTTTATGAAAATGCCAGATGTAAAATAATTCTTATTTAGAATATGGAAATGAGGGATAACGCGGAGTTTCGGATCCCGGTCCTTACAAACAAGCTTTAGGTATCTGGAATCCACATTTTCCTTTTGTTCAAAATGTAATCCGGGAACTTGATTTAGAAGATAAGATAAGATAATTTATTTGTCCAAAACATGAGTGTACACACACACATATGGCATGAAAGATGTAACAATTAAATTATATCAGTCATGTTTTGTCTAAACGGCATATAAACATGTAACCATGCTTGTGCTCACTTAGGTATTTACTACTGTATTTTATTTAACGAACGTTTTTATACTTTGCAAGTTGGCAACCCTCAAGAAAACAGCAAAGAGAACAGAACAAAAGAGCTATTTCAAGACGAACTCGAATCAATAAGTACCAGGCTGGCGTAGGTCGAAGAAAGTATATCTACACGTTTCGTCAACAGAGGAGATGCAGGGCGAGGGCACCGGGTCAACAGTCTCCGCTAAATATAGGTCGCGCCATTCGCGAGCGTGTCAGCAAACATTCTTTATTGCAATGTTTTTATGATTCTAATTTTGAATTACATTTATGCAGGATCCAGATGTTGATTTGTGAGTTTCCTATTCAATATTATTCTTCATTTTTGGCAAAGTAATGCTACTTTCAATGTAGAACTTTAACCTTGACTGAAGCATTCAATGAGTCAACTGAAGAACTATTCATGTCAAGGTTTAAAGACCTCAGTCCTCAATTGATTGTTTCAGGTTCAAGATCAAATAAATAAATGGTTATAAATCAACATCATTGATAACCTTGTTCGTTGATCAAAAGCCAACTTCCCATTGCACCATACATCCCTGGTACACGACAATTTTAGTTATGTAACCGTCTATTATTTGAAAAGCTGAATATTTTTGAATGAAATTAGTATCATTTTCAACCCCAGCCCGAATGTGTCGATGACTCCACTTTTTGTATTATGCTGAATCTTGCATGTAATTAGTTTGTAACGTTGTTTAAACTTCGGTTAGGTTATGATGGGGCTGACATGCCTTATAAGGATAAAAGTCCCTAAAAAGAAGGGAAAAAAACCCCAGCCCTGTAAAAGAAAAAAAAACAGAGCGTGAAAAACGCTTTTCATTCTGTAAAAGTATTTTTGGCGGGTTGCGGATGCGTCTCGCTTTCAAAGCAAAAAGAGTGTATAATAAAATACTGCACTGAACTGGTTTCAGTGACACAGCCCCATTAAAACTGACCCAGTTAATCTTGCTAACTGGATGAGCGTGCATTTAGACGCATATACGATTGATGACTCGTCTTTTTCATCAAAATGGATCTTTGTCCTAAGGATATAGTGGATACTAGGCGGTATGTGCCTTCTTCTATGTACGATAATATAATATGTCGTGTGGGTTACATGGGTAACCAAATTTGCAGCTTTTAAGGGCTTTAAACCCAAGATTATGCGAAATTACTGGCTGATATATATGAAATGGGATTCGGAAAAGTAATTAAAATGTTGATACGTGGAGGATCCGTATAAAAGTTTTCATCACTTTTTCGAATCCCATTTAGTCAGCTGTGATCGGTCCTATGAACTTAAATAGATTCCAAGCCTGATAGTGTCAACTATAGTCCGGTTAAGCAGTAACCAGCCTCAGTGTGCTGAACTGCGAGTGGTCAAGTCCAAA
The DNA here is from genome assembly GCA_002192655.3 of Mamestra configurata. Lineage (NCBI taxonomy): Eukaryota > Metazoa > Arthropoda > Insecta > Lepidoptera > Noctuidae > Mamestra > Mamestra configurata. The sequence continues at coordinate 16,983 of NDFZ01002573.1, forward strand.
AAAAAAAATATGGTGTCACCAGGCTCTCATCGTCGTTTCTCGATCCACTTTTAACCCGCCACTCGCGATTTTACCGCCACTACCCATAGAATAAAGATTCTGTATAAGAGTTGTGTAAGTAACTATTTTTGGTGTACTTTAAAGTATATTCTACTTATTAAATTTGAAATAATATATATTTTATCATAAATGGATTTTCTAAAATCAAATGGCCATATATTGCAATGTAATCTCCGAATNGAATAATATATTTATATTTTATCATAAATGGATTTTCTAAAATCAAATGGCCATATATTGCAATGTAATCTCCGAATCGAAACTATAAATACACGTTAAACCAATGCCATTCAATTGCTCTATCAACAGCAATACATAATTTACGTGTAAACAGCTTAATTACATAAAATATGCAAGTTAGCACAGCGGGGGAGTGGCATTAATTGTTTATTTAGCCCTTGCAATAGACATCTGTGGTATTAATTGTATTATTGATTGGTAATTAAGGTAATCCTCCACTGATGCGATGTGCGCATCAATGATGCACGAAAATGGCTATGCAAATAATAATTGTAATGTCACTCAACTCGAACGTTTTGTTATTCTAATAAGGTATGTTACAAGGAAAACTTTCGTTTGTTTGTAATTCGTGAAATGCGTCTGGCTGCCCATGAAGAAAAATCTAAATATGACGCAACCCGTATTTCTGACCCGAAATCTAATGTTCAAACTTCAATAGTAAATCCATCAATTTTGGTCGCTGGTTTGGTGAACATATTTATTTATTAAATAAATAAATATGTTCACCAAACCAGCGACCGGTTACGACCATTACAACGGTTGAAAAAAGCAATTACAGTAACTACACAAATGTTATTAATAATAAAAAAAAAACAAAACACTAAACTAAACATTTAGAAAGAAAACAAACTAGGTTAAAAAACCCGGACAGATCACAGCTGACTAAATGGGATTCGGAATAAAAAAGAAAACTTTAAAAATAAACAAAAGGTTATGAAATGGCTTATGAAATAAGAGAAGAAGAAACATTAAATCGCCACAATAAAATCAATCTAGCCTTTTCCCAACTATACTCGTATTGGGGACGGCTTCCAGTCAAAATGGATGCAACCAATACTGGTATTTTTCACGGAGCGACTGCATCTAACCTCCTCAAACCAGTAACTTGGTAGCACGATAGCTCTTGGCAAGAGTGGTGTCAGGTTTTCTGGCTTCTGACAATACCAACGGCTTAACGTCACGGAGAAGTTTCGGTATGTAATAATGCATGGTCACACCCATCCATAGACAGACCACAGCAAACGTTGCCTTATCTTGATGTCATAGTCATAATCATAGTAATTTTATTCATAAACAAGTAATTTTGTATCTGAATCTACACATAAAAATACACAATACAGTATTTACAATATAATAATAACATTTGAATTTTATAAATTATATCAACAATTACAAATAGTTTTACCTTTTTTTTTAATAGCATTTCGACAATTACATAAAGCAATATGGTCAACTCCTTAAAATTTAAAACAAAAACAATAAAATAATTCAATAAAATTACAGTTCTTCTACAGCTAATAGACACTTATTCAATAGGAATTCCTTTAGTTTTATNTAATAGACACTTATTCAATAGGAATTCCTTTAGTTTTATTTTGAAAGCGCTATTGTAGACAACACTTTTTATTTCTAAAGGCAATCTGTTGAATAATTTTACGGACTGGTATCGTGGACTGTGTTTGTTTAACAATTCTTAGGTTCTGATTAGCAACATTTTTGAACTTCAAGTCCAGTCTACGGGTGCCTTCCCTTATCTGCCGTTCTTCTACTGTCTCAAAACCTTGTATGTTTTTGGCCAAATTACTTGAAAGTACCAGTACATAAAGACTTGGTACTTGAGTATGTCTAAATTTATAAAATGTTGTTGCAACTTTCCCTTTGTGAGATGCGGACCATGGTACGGATTGCACGTTTCTGTAGTACAAAAGCTCTTCTGCTATTATATTCATAGCTATTTCCACAAAATAGTATGCTGTTTTATCTAATTTTAGACTCTACTAGCGCCAAATATACAATTTTTAGCTGTTCTATGCTTATTTCA
>NDFZ01002575.1:0-17077 GCA_002192655.3 Mamestra configurata
GCGTCACACGTGTCAGTGACCTCAGAATCTTGCCAAATATGAGAAAAGGGAAATTTTGGAGCCTGAAAAAACCTGTTAAAGAGACTTATACTGATAGGCTTGGAAGCTACATAATAAATGACCGGCCCAGGAATGTGTTCCTGTTAATATTTTGCATGGATTTAGGACTGCTTAACATCGAGAACAGTCTAGCAGATGAATCCAAGGGTAGAGACCGAGGATCGGCAAGAGTAGCGTGCGACGCCCACAGGTGGACCGATGGCTACGGCATTGACAGTATAAGGAAGGCAGATGACCAGGTGTTGTGGCGCAGCTTGGAAGAGGCCTATGTCCAGCAGTCAGCAGCGATTGGCTGTTTTGAATGTTGATTGTTTGAAAGGCCCACGGCAGCTATCGTTAAACTGACGATGCACTATAAGTTAAACCTCCTTTCAAGCTGTAGAGAATAGGAACGTGCGTGTTTGCAACTCCGACTGCACCCATATATTACCCGAGGAACGTTTGTAAGGCACGAAACAGAGCCAGTTACAGACGACCTTGCATTGTGTCCTTGGCCGATGTTTTCCAGCAGGATAATATACAAGGATGGGCACTCTCACGCAATGGAGAACCATTTTTACGCGAAGCTAAAAGGATAATGATTCTGGTTAAAATTAACTGGTTATAAATACGTTTCTAAAAGTGTACATATTATAATTATTACACTTAGGTTATAATTATAGTTTTTAATTTAAATGAGTTTTTATCCCGTACTTAGAAGTGTGAATTCAAAGTTTGAGTGAATGAGAAGAACAATTAATAAAATTCAGATTGTGATCTAAAATCTAGGCATAGGTATCCTGTATAGTCAATATGTTGGACGCTAGCCTTGACGTTCCTCCCACCCCTCTTTAGGCCGTTCATTTTCCCAATCGTTCGTAGGTCACTTTGTCTTAAAGCACATAACCTGAACTAATTTCTTCTACTCAAAGCTTATTTCTCAAAAGCTAGTGGATATTCTTGTCCTCTAAACTTAATGAGATCCAACAGAGCTAGTTCGTCCGGCCTTGGCAGCTGCTTTCCAGCTGGTCGGTCGCAAGGATGTCAGAAGGTCACTCGGCGGCACCGATAACAGAACCGGTAGTTATCGGCTCTTGATCGATTAGTCATTGCTGTTTTGGTGGCTTTTATAAGCATTTTATCATTCAAAATGTTGACTACATTTTTGACTTAGGAGAGGTAAAATGACATCGGTGTCGTAAAGCCTGATCTGTCAATTAGTAATTTGCTTTCATATCTCTACAGTGAAAACACCTCAGGATAGTCCGGTTAAGCAGTAACCAGCCTTAGTGTGCTGAACTGCGAGTGGTCATCGTCAAAAAAAAAGTGAAAAACAGCTTACTATTTCTTGAGGTCAACACCGTTGAAGAGTGCATTATTTACAATATTTATATGGGAATATTTGTATGATTATGAGTTTGTTAATCGATCGCGCTTTTACGGCTGAACGGATTTGATTGAATTATAAGGCACACAGCACAGGTAGTCCATGTCCTGGATTAAAATACTGGATAGGTAATGTTTATCAAGGCACAGGTAGAAATTTCCCTTTGATGCGAGTGGCCACAGGCAAAAGCAAAAAAATTACAGTGTTCTTAAAACAGGCACAAACGCGACGAATTTATCTTAATTCTCTAGATGTTGTGGACGCTAGATTCAGTCATGTGTATCGTTACGGTCAATGGCCAGTAGCCTCGCCCAAATGTTTAACACGTTTAATGTACCTACAACCCCACATCGTAGGCTTATGTTTGCTTATACAATGTGTTACAGAATAAACAACGGGTAACTATTTCAGCAGTGCGATTCTGTAATTAAGCATGAAGTGAACTGTCATTACGTCTTGTTTGTAGATTGACAGCTCACTTCATGTTCACAATAGACCGGCAGGATTGGTCCCATAGTAAAAGTTGTTAGTGCAACAGCCTTACGGGTATCGACCCGTAAGGCTGTTGCACTAACAACTCAAGGTTAAGCAACGCTTCCACCATCCACACCACCACCACCATCTTAACATAGCGAGACACCTCTGTGCCTCGGAAAGCACGTTAAGCAGTCGTTACGGATAGACCGAAGCCAGAAAATCTGACGCCAGTCTTGCCAAGCAGTACCGTGTTACCGAGTTAATGGGTTGTGGAGGTCTGGTAGGCAGCCACTCCACGTAAAATACTGGTATTCAGTTAAATTCGGTTTGACTGGAAGCCGACCTCAATATGGTTGCGAGCATTGTGCAGTTAGTACGTGTCAACGAGCACGAACATGATGCGTATGTGTTTTGTTTCACACGGATTTTAGGACACGGCGCCACATAACATGCTCGCTGCAAATTTTACATTACGCCCCGTAACAGCGGTCAGTACCCAGCTTTACACATTGTATACGGAACGAACAAGTACCTAGGTCGTCAAGCTGACATGCAGATGCGTGGAATTCCCAGATTCCGAGGAATTTGTTTCATAAACATTTACTAATCTAACTGAACAGATGTCGGAGTGATGCATGCAACCTGGAATGCAGCTGAAAACTGATTATAACTGTTTTCCCAAGATACATATTTATTGAAGTGAATCTACATGCATAATATTCTCGATTAAAACCACAGGCGACGTCTACTGCCTTTAGGCCATAGACCTTTCTTTTTGCCTCCCCGAAGTTTCGCCACGTCGACAGATCCTATGTGTCTCGCATCCAGCGGATTCCACGCAGCCTACACCTGGTCATAGGTCCACTTTGTTGGAGGCCTGACAACGCAGCGTCTTCGGGTACAGACAGTCGCCGCTCCAGAACATTTCGACCGCATCGCCATCGCCATCTATTCTGCGAGTAATGTACCCGCCGACAGCGATTCTTCCTGCTATGTCGATGAACATACTATCTAGATTTTATCTAATTATAGGTTATAGAACTGGTAGACACTCTGCAAGAGGTCATAACGAAAAGGTTTTTTTTTTATGTTTTTTGTGAGTGATTTAAAAACCCTTAAAAATCACCAGTCTTTAAATGGCATCTGATAACCTGTCAAAGATATATTTAGACGTAGAAAAAGTAGATTTCATATCTAGGCAGTAAAGGCCACTGGAAAAATTATTTCAAACAAAGACGTAGAAGAAGCAGATTTGATATCTAGGCAGTAAAGGCCACTGGAACAATTATTTCAAACAAAGACGTAGAAGAATCAGATTTGATATCTAGGCAGTAAAGGCCACTGGAACAATTATTTCAAACAAAGACGTAGAAGAAGCAGATTTGATATCTAGGCAGTAAAGGCCACTGGAACAATTATTTCAAACAAAGACGTAGAAGAAGCAGATTTGATATCTAGGCAGTAAAGGCCACTGGAACAATTATTTCAAACAAAGACGTAGAAGAATTAGATTTGATATCTAGGCAGTGAAGGCTACTTGAACAATGATTTCAAACAATGTTGATTATAACACACCACCAGAAGCGAAAAATTAATACCTAGGTACTTGGTTTACGATTGCCTTAAAACATTTAAATGTTTACGGCCATTGTTCAATTAATGTCCTTAACTCGCGTACCTAACTGGAAAGTTTAAAGATTAATTATTAACTACCTACATTGATTGCACTACTATAATTATGCCGAAGAGTCAAGATTGGTCTGATGGAGGAGCTTATGGCAAAATAATAACAGCCCTAATTGTCAAACTTCAAAGTTAAGTTACGCTTACCGAGGTCGGTCCGTGGATGGGTGACCATTCATTCCGAGTCCCAGCTGTCATTTGAACATCTTTGACAGTCATAATGGGTAGTCAGAAGCCAGAAAATATTTCCAATAGGTAGGTAATATCGGGTTAGGGACCCAGTTACTGGGTTGTGGAGGTAATAGGAATCCGGTAAGAATGATAGCCGACAACAACGTAGTTTTGGCAGATTGATTGGTAATGGTATATCGTGTTGAATGTTCCGTCGTTCTAAACTAACAAATAGGTACACATACTTAAAAAAAACGGACAAATAGGTACTACATACTATTAAACTGACAAATACTACAAATACTTAATGTTAGTTAGGGTTTGAAACATGTAATTTGCTCATAGTGAAAATCGGATTTTCCGTATTAGGAAAATACATGACTTTACACTTTTACAGGATTATCAAAATCTTATAAAAGTGTTAATATAACAAACAATGCAAAGCGAAAAATTAAAAAAAAAACATATCAGTCAATAATATTGGGTATCATCATAAATTCATAATATTCTCGTGCCCTTATCCCGACCAATCAATTTGGAGTCGGCACAGCATGCTTCGATATTATGTATTCATTGTCCCAGAAGTCAACTCTCAGTCTATATCATCTTTCATAAAATCCTCCACCGTTTATGTCATCCCTATTTTAAAAGTTAGTTTTCCGAAACTCAAGAGTTAACACGAATAAATGGGAACTTCCCAAAATAAAAGTCCGGTTGAGACGCCATTGATTTTGTTTCTAATTCGGAAACTAGTGGCTGTCTATTTGGTACGGCGCCAAACAGTCTGTCCCAAATACTTGCCGGTTTATTTCTACCCTAACCACTTTATCCTGTAAACTTTCGATAAAAACTAACCTTAAAACAAGGCACAAATAGTCTAAAATAGCACAACAGCATTCCACACTACCAGTACCAAAGTCTAAAAAGAGAATATATACTCTATCTTTCAGGCAATACAATTTAAAATCGTTTTACAGACCTACCTAATGTATTTCAACCAGTTTGAATTTTATGACACAGCGAAAAGGACTTTATGACCCATGAAATAAGATTTGAAATGAGCTTCGAAGTGGAAAAGTTGAAATAGTTTTGACATTTCAAAATTAGTGTTGTACAACTGAAATACGGTCATAGATATTTTCGGAAATGCCAAATGTTTTATGATTTATGTAATAAACTGGCGGTTATATCATATTTATGTTACACTAGACTATACCCGCAAAATCGGCCACGTGAAGTGTTTTATTACCAAGTTTCATTAAAATCCATTCATCGGTTTAGACGTGAATATGTGTCGGGGAATGCTACGAGATTGGAAAAATCCTTTAGTTTCCCCACGTCTCGGGCTAAGCTCATGTAGAGGTCTACCTGGCCCGATAGCTTAGTCTGTCTAGACTAAGCTATCGGGCAGACAGCAAGTTGGTAGTGTAGCTGACTGTTGAACAGCCTCCAGGACAGTCCTCATGCAGGCACTCCTCATCATAAGCTTTCAGCCGAAACCCCCCCAAGCGTCGCCACATCTCTCGGTCCTGTGATTCTCGCATCCAGCGGAATCCGGCGGCATTCTTATTTTACCTACCATCCCATCAATCCATCTGCATTTACTTTTCTCTATGTTAGGATCAGCTTCAAGTCTAAACGTTTGCTGCCAAGTAAGTTGCCTATCTGACCTACAGAATAACAGGGTAACACGATACCACCTGGCAAAACTGGTAACACATTGTCTGCCTTCTGACTAGTAAGGACCTAAAACGACTGTCAGAATGTTTAAATGACAGCCAGGACCAGCGGCACAACGTGCATTCCACGGCATTTTTTTTTTTTTTCGGATGCGAAATGAGTTTTTTCGCTCTGGGTGGAGCAGAAGGGCGTGTCAGACTTTTACTGACTAAAACTCATCCGTGTTCCTCCTAAAGCCCTTTGTGTTCCAAGGCCGCGGTGACTCTTTCGAACAAATTCCAGAAACCTGGCAGGCTCTAAGACTCAAAGACTCAGACTCAAAGCATTTATTTCAATTAGACCATTTACAGGCACTTTTGAATTGTCAAGGTCGGTCGGTCGAAAAGATGACTGGCGTCTTCTACGCTGACATCTCTTTGAGACGCGCGTGGAACACAACGCGCCGGCGACCCGGGCCTGGTTGTGATCGGACAGCGAGCCACCCAACACTCGCCGTCCGCAGGTCAAAGATCAACCAGTGGCCCTACTATGACGTGCTAATGCTATCCAATTCCGATGATGTAAAAGGGATAGTGCTGATCGCTATGTATAGCTCCGGTTCTCTCTTAGAGCGGAATCATGATCGTTTTAAGACTTCATACTAGGACCCCTGCGCGGCATTTATTATTTAGCTACGAGGTCCTCACAATCCAAGAACTCGTTTCAAACTAATTAATATCTAGCTATAACGAATCGTATATCAACTCCTTTCTCACCGACTCCAACAACAATAACACAATTTATTTCCCCCTACGACGTACGGTACGCAAAACAGATTAACAATTAATAAACAAATGCATTGTTTATCAAAACTCCCGTTATACGCGGGTTTATCTGCGCCCACGCAACACAGGCAGACATATAGACGCTGGGAAGTAGGACAACGATCACTTTGCATTGATTTGCCGACCGTCAATGCAGATTGATAAAATCGCAGATAAAATAAAATACACATGAGTAACATGACCCAACAATTAATTGTGTGAAAAAATATAAGATTGCCTGTATTATGTCTAGGGTTAAGCAACAATTAAGGGGAGTACTAATTCTATCATAAAGGAGTATCTTAAAGGATTCTTAAAATTCAATAATGTTACGATTTGGTATGCGCTACCGAAATGCCAAACGTTTTCCAATTTGACTGTCAATATCAATGAAAAATGTAAATATTCCTATGAGCCCAACAACAGCTAAATTTAGGTCGGCTTCCATATTAATCAACCCCATGTACAAATAGAGGATAATACTGTGAAAGTGGATATAAGTAGGATTTACATTTCGTTTTTTAAGGTAATAGAGCTACCCATATGCTGCCCCTGAATACAGAGCGACAGTACTGCTTATGACGGATAAAAAATCATCCCCAAAAAGTCCAGGCCAAAACTGAGAATATTCCAACAGAAAACTAAAACAAGACTTTCGACCTTGGACGGTCGCACTTCACAGTCTTCTATTTCCCAAAGTGCTCTCTAACAAATGAAGGTTACCCTGCCCCAGTCAGCTTTGTATTTCGTTTTGTAAGCAAAAACACTATGGTCTCTTGTAGCTCTTCGTCTAGTGCCTATTTTGTAGCATGTCTATGAAGTATTCTTATTTATAAATTGTAAAAGAAAGGCAGAAATTCATATATGGCTCACTGTCTCATACAGGGTATATGCTAGGTCATCAAAACATTTGGCAGCAATCGATGGCTAAGCAACGTGACTTTTTGATACACATTTGGGTGTCTTTTTTCGTATATTTGTTTCCATTTGTAGAGCAATTTCTATGAAAACGCATTGTCGCATTGGCACGACAAACCTGTCTGCTAGAGCATTCACTTCATTACACATCATACCAGGCATCCTATATGCTCCGAAAGTCCGAAGTACCTATATACCTAGAAGCTATAACGACAAACCCGCAAACGTCCGGAATTCAGTTAGATCGCCGACATTTTTGAGATGCCACCCAGACGGCGAGCCAAGCGCCCCACTGACCTTTACGTTACTAGCATCAATTGTATTGCACATTTCTACGTGAATGGTATTTCCTTCATTATATTGCTCTTTGTTCTATTTTTAGGAAGGATCATTTTAGACTTGGCATGGGGTAAGTCACAGTTTAACATGAGTTCGTAGTTTTCTATCATGCTGTCGATTTAGCCTTACGAGCAAGACGAAAAGCTGTAGTCTTTTTAAGATGTTTTATTTGGAATTTAAATGTGCTCACCAGTTTAACTGTATACTTGTCAGTACTCTCAGCGCAATTGTTAGGAAGGTGTCGATGACTTACCTGAAAAAAATAAAGAAAACGAATAAGCATTTCAGAAACATTCAGATAACAAAAACAAAATCATTCAGACAGAACCGAAAATATATCGGAAACGTATCAAAAGCGCATATACGTTTACAAGTGAAGAGAAAGTCGACCACGAACCCATGATGGAGGCTATCAATTAAAACCTGTATTATTGACTATAGTGTTCGTGTATTTTGTTACATGGATGGCTAACGGGACCCTCGCGACCAGACAAACCTGTTTGGAAGCGAAGCAAGGTGCAATGTTAGTGTGTTAGACGAAGTATAGTCTGCGAAGGTATTACGTGTAATAGATACCTCTTATACGTTGGTAGAAGTTTTAGTTATAATATTAATGTAATGGACCTGACTTAAGCTTTTAGGTTAGTTCTTTGGGTTCCACAGGGATTTACCCCATGAGAATCTCTCTCGGAACTTGGTAAAAGCAAAGTTTAGTGGAGTCGAGTCACAAACCATGCCCCGCCTCCTATCTTACCCTTTGTGCACCAAAACATGCAGCTGAAGTGACCTGTGTGCTGCCACCAAAGATACCATGGAAGTGGCAATGTTTTTAGCCACCCTAATTTAAACTACTGTTGTGCCAGCAACACGAAGAAAAATAAGTACTTAAGGAATGGAAAATACAAATACTAAAAATATGTTTTGCATGTTCAAGGAAATTTGGTCTTAATTAAAAAAAAATATGCGCATTTGGGAAACAGTTCTGATTTTACTAATACCTATATCGCACCTTTAAAGTAAAACCGTTACTAAACGAAAATTTTCATGAATTGAGGTATCAATGCCATCTATCTAAAAACAGTGACCATTATCAAATATTGGCTCCCCTATAAAATTTCATAATTTCGTTTAGAAACGGTTTTATTTTAAAAGTGCGATTTATTAGATTATTATCTAATAAATCTAATAATCCATCTCAATAACATCTTCACCTATTTTTTCCAAAGCACTATTACCTACTTTATCAAACAACCTAGCACCACTTATTACCTACTCTAAAAGCATCTACATTTACCGTCATACCTAATTGATCTTCCATGACCTAATTATATAATTACGAGTCGGCGACGATCGTACAATCACCGTTAACAAACAATTGTTTTGCAACTGTTGCTAAGAGATTGTCATGTCGGCCAGCAGTTAGGATAATTGTTGTCGTGACAGCTTTGCAAAACATTATGCAGTTAGCTGTTAAAGTTAAACTGTTATCTAAGAATATTCTTGTGATAAAAAGATATGAGATGCAATGAAATGATGAATGGATGGTGGAAATGGTGGGACAGATAAGGAAGACGATTTTTCGTCTTCCTTATCCGCTGCAGTAAAGGCTTTAGCGATGACAAAGAGACACTTCTTAAAGGGTGATGATAGTTAGTATAGNGGATAAGGAAGACGAAAAAGCTGCAGTAAAGGCTTTAGCGATGACAAAGAGACACTTCTTAAAGGGTGATGATAGTTAGTATAGAATTATGATAATGAGTAAAAAAAATTGATTGAGACCATGCCCTTTTTGAATAACATTATCTGACACAAACACCCCCAAAACTCCCGCCCGTTACCACTTCCTAGTGGTTTAGCTGGGAAGAAGTGGGGTAACAAACTCCTCAACACAGTGATACTCATGCTCTGCCAATCAATCGATAATATCTGAAGGCGCCCACATTCACAATGTTCTTATAGAATACAACTTGCTTTACTTCAAGCATACCACCTAACAAGAAAAAGCGGTTCTTTACAACGCCTAACGACTCTTTTTCCCAAGTCTTCGTCTTATTTTTACTCCTTACAAACATTCATGAATCGCTCTTATTCAGTTTTATTTTCAGTCCCATTTTCTGTAGACTTCCTTCCACTTGTCTTGCCTGCAGAGTTCAGTTTCTTAATGAGGTTATTCCATGCTGCAGTATTCATCTAAGATATAAGACTTTATATCTCTGTCACTTGAATGTGGTTCATTACATTTAAAATCAACTCACGTACGTCTTTGCTTCTTATCTTCAAGTGAAGAATTTCTCTCTCTGTTTTCTTTATTTTCAGATTTTATGTTATCACAGACAGTCTCTTTGAGAGCTTCGATCTGAAGTAGCTTGTACTTTAGATAAATTACATGTAACTCCCTGAAGAATTTCTACGGATATATTGGGTAAAGTAGTGCTTTGAAATAGTAAAATTCAATTGACGTGATACGTCTGAGTTGGAACTAAACTTGTTTCAGATATTTTTATTCGAAAACTTTGCTCATACGATAACAGCATTATTGTACCTACTAACATAATATTTTCCCCTTGAGAGAAGATTACTTTTGTTCTAACTAAACCAGCATTATTTCAATTTACGAGTACCTTCACTTCAATCATTTGCCACGCCCTTTTTTTAGGATGGGAAATCATCAAATGACTTCTTCCGCTCTGGGTGGAGCGGAAGGGAGTGTCAGACTCTTACTGACTAAAACCCATCCGTGTTCCTCCAAAGGTCCTTTGTGTTCCAGGGCCTCGGTGACTTTTTCGAACAAATTTCGAAACCTTGGCAGGTGGTTTGGTTCTGGTTCCAATTCATTACTCGGGAATACCTATTGCTATTGAAGTTTAATATCAAGTATTTTGTCAGTGCAGAAGACCGCATGACATGGAGACGCCTCGTGGTGTGGTCGCGATCCTCAGCAGTTAGGAAGGTAACTACGAAGAAGAAGAAGAGGAAGAAGATTTCTCAGTAGTATTCCGGAGTCTGGATTCGTGTCGGTGTCAGGCTCGTGGCAATAGGCTCGCCCCCATTACATAAAACTTAAACATAACTGGAAAATTTTGATGTAAATTCTGCCGTCATATGAAAAAGGACGTATCGACACAAAACGCAGTAACCGATTTCCGACTTTAAGTTATTTTCTTAGTGTCGGAAATCGGTTACTTCGTTTTGTATAACTCAGCCTAACCCTTGTAGTATTACATACGTCATGTTACGTTAAACTTTAACACTAGAAGCATCTCCTACAGCCTAATTAACTAATACTCATAAGTTCACATTTCCTTTATAACCAACTACACAACCCGAACCAGTTAGACCACCTTACCCAGCCAATAACGAGACTACCCGTTTATTCACTAGTTTATTAACAACAAGGCCAATCGGCGATCACCGTTAGCTATTATTGCTTTCGCGCCAATGTAATTGTGGAGCAAAGGTCATTCACAACTGCTACCGAGGAAATGGCGGCGGGACGGCCAATCAGAGGAGTTTAGAGATTTATTTGAACACCGAATGAGTTATTTTTAGTTATTTCCAGGGAGATAACCCGCTTCTAAGGCAGGTTGTTCAGATTCGAAACCAGGAAATGATTAAACAATACCATAGGGCTCATGGGCGTGCAGTAGGCTACAGTAAGGGTAGGCCAGCCAATAAATAAAACCCAAAAAAAAACACCACATTATTCAGGGTTGAAATCACGATACTGATGATAATTTTCGTCGTAATGAAAAATTATTTTATTGGGCATTATGTATGGGTTGGCCTACCCTTACTGTAGCCTACTGCACGCGCATGATAGGGCTCATGCAACCAACAACAACAAAACAGCAGCAGCAGGTCTATCAACGTAAAAGATCGCCAAAATGTCCAAATGTATGGTACCTATGGTATGTGCTATAATTACGGAAATGTCATGTAGTCAATCCCTTCACCCATCCACCCAATGATTTTCGATTTAACACTATCGTTGATAGCATGCCTCTTTGTTTAGAGAATAATATTTACTTCTATTTGATATGGGTTTGCTCTTGACTCTAGTCTAGGTCAGAGATGACAGAGACAAAGTGGACGATGAAGCGAGCTTACCCAGAAGAAGTCTTTACACTCTAACTTTGAAGAAATTAGAGTTGTATGCGTTCGGAAACACAGTCGCAGGCAGAGAGTATCTTATAATGTTTCCAAAATGAATCGACGAGAATGCTGCAACTCAGCTTGCAAAATGCTTGAAGCCTATTATATTATACTGGCTTTTGCCCGCGACTTCGTACGCGCATATCCCGTTCCCGTATGTTCCCGCCTCATGAATGATGCTATCATATATAAAAGGAATTTTCTAAATCCGACTGAAAGTTCCAGATATTAGCGCGTTCAAACAAACGAACTCTTCAGCTTCATTATATTAGTATAGATTATTTTAAGAATTAAACATAAGCCGACTAAAATAAAATTACTAAAAATTACTAAAATTATTAAAATTAATAGGTTCAACGATTCGGGCCTCTGTAGTCACCTCGGCACCTAGTAGTTATGAAGCGCCGTCAAACCTATAAAATCTGATAACCAAACCCGGAGTCTAACTATTTTTTCCTTCCTCCTATAAAATTAACAATGTAGCTATCAATCGTCCCAGCCTTAAAAGGGCAGTGTTTAAACATCGTATCTTAAATATTCCATACACGTACCATCAAAACATGATGACCATAAACAGATTTGACTTTATGATCAAGATTAAGAGTCAATGATCGCTTTAGGAATAAAAGAAGTACCGACTCACCAGAGTCGGTATTTATTTTATCCGGCGGCGGCGGTCGGTGGGAGCTCCTCCACGTGGTTTCAATATGCAAATATTTATTTATTAAAAATTCATACAACACAAAGGTGCGAAAGCGGACTTAATGCCTAATATAAATCCATACTAATATTATAAATGCGAAACTGTGTCTGTCTGTTACTTCTTCACGCTTAAACTGCTGAACCGATTTAAATGAAATTTGGTGTATAGATAGTTTGAGTCCCAGGAGAGGATATAGGCTATTTTTTGTCGCGAATAAAGGGCTCGAAATAGGTGATGTAAGTTTGTATAGGGAGTCCGTCATTATTGAAGATGAAACCATGAATCTTTGTATTTAGGCACTTGATAAAAAATAAATAAACATATGTTCAAGCGTTTTTGAAAAAATAGGATCTTAAAAATAAAAATGGCTGCCCAAAGTAACTATTCAACGCGGACGAAGTCGCGAGCAAAAGCTATACTCTATCCGTTTAGGTAGTTAACTAAAGGTAAACAATCTTGATGTAACTTTTTACTTAAAAACTCAGTTTAAAAATAAAATGCAAGTAAAAACCAAAGTAAATACAACAGTAACGAATACTAAATCAATTGAACCATAAGTTTGAAAAGTAGTTTATTTGTTTAATATGAATTTGTGTAAAAAGACACATCAAAATTGTTTACCTTTAGTTAACTACCTAAACGGATAGAGTATAGTAATAATATAAATTTCATTAATTACATAGCACATAACATTGGCGAAGTAAGGCAGAATTACTAAGGGCTACTAAATAAGGGCTGAAATCGTCTCTCTGCGGAGCAAAACCTCCACTAATACTGAGGTCTTTAGGTAAGGTCCAGGTTCCTCATGCATGATATTTTTCGTCAAGGTGAGTGGTGTCTCATCGAAGAAACCAACCAAAATTAGATTGTGGATAAAACATTGAAAATCTTCCCAAATTGTAATTTATTTCGGATCTGCAAACATTTTGAAGAAGAAATGAATCCGCGGATAATATTGACATAAGAGCTTTGTGGAAGGGTCGAATTGCGCTGTCAAATATACATTTCTACATTTGAATGGAAGATTAAGTCCAACGTAAAACGTATCCTCCAATGGACACGAAACATACCAAAATAGAACCATAACAATACTGATTATTACGTCTATGAAGTTCCTCCTACATTCAGGTCCCAGAATACGGCCGGAATGTGCTCGAGAAGGGAATGGGGGACGATACATCATCCGCTAAACGACGACCACTTACAACAGGGCGGGGGAGTGTTGCCAACTGCAGAAATAAAGTGGATGAAAATATCGCTGGAAAATTGTGTTGCCAGATTTTGTTGGGTGAAGCCTCGGGTGATTGTGTCGTTGTTATTATATATTATAAATTAAATAAAAAGCCTGATTATTATTACAAGCAAAGCTTTCAAATTATTATTACATGGATCTCGACGGGTCAAGTTTCAACACTTGAGATGGTACACGTCTGATGATTACATGAATTTTTCCAAAGAACTCTCAATAGAAAAAAAAAGAAAACTATTTTCTATTTATTTGTTGTACACCTACCACAGTGTAGTCTTTTAACCCAAAGGTTGGCTGGTAGAGAATGCCTTGATGCATTAAGTCCAAATAAACAAATAATACAAATATTTCTGCCGAAAGAGAGAAAAAGTGTTTATTTGCGCCAAGTATGACGCATCTCATAAAAAAAACAGAAACATCATTTTAAATAAAGACACAGGCACAGGTTGGGAAAATATGCACCACGTCTGGGCAAATTAATTTTTCCCAACAATTTTGGGGTCCTACTGTAACCAGGTGCAGCTGAGTATAAAGTTCCTTTTAGTGACCGAAAGAAAAGATTTTGTTGCAGATTACCACACAATTTAAAAACACAGAAAAAAATTGCTTAATACTAAAAAGTTTTGTTTTTATGAAGGCACAGAATTGTGTGCTTTAAGGCTGTATCAAATAGTGCCCAAATAATAATATAAACAATTCCAAACTATGAGGTCAAGGACAGTAACTATTAATTCAAACACAATAACTGAACTATCCAATAGGACAACGACATTTGAGGAACAGTCACTTAAGCATTAATTAGACAATGCTCTGTCATTCGCAATGGATACTAGTCCACAAATTGATAAGTTCCGCCGGTATACTTAGAATTGTCTATTGTTGGACNTCCTCAATGGATACTAGTCCACAAATTGATAAGTTCCGCCGGTATACTTAGAATTGTCTATTGTTGGACAACTCTGGGTCTCAGCTTGCCACTACACTACAAAAGAAGATGAATGATGAATTTAAAATGGTTCTGAGAAATGTTTTAGGGAACTTTTAATTTAATAATCACGTCGAATAAGGAAGGAGGCAAACCATAAATCAATGACTACTGTAGAGATCGTTACAAATCATCACACTAATATTATAAAGGCGAAAGTTTGTGAGTGTGTGGATGTTTGTTACTTCTTCACGCGCTAACGGCTGAACCGATTTAGATGAAATTGGTATAGAGACTGTTTGAGTCCCGAGAAAGGACATAGGCTAGTTTTTTTTGGGATAATTTTCGACATTCACGCGGGCGGAGCCGAAGGCGGCAGCTAGTTATAAATATATTGACGATCATCTCTTATCTCCTTCATGATTAAGATGTCAGGGAGGGCAATGTCCTATTCCGTTTCATCATCAAACTTCTTCCTTAAGAAATAAGTCAAATTGGCAACAGAATGAGGAACATGAGAACATCATTTATACGTTTTTATTCAAATCTGTTGGAATCAAATCCAGCGTGCTCCATCGTCGACTACATCATTGCTTTCCACCACGTGAGTTTATGGTCAAACGCGAGCTTATCAATCATATTTAATAAAAAATATGTTCTGAAAAAAAAATAAAGGAAATTTTACTCAAAATAAGGCCATATTTCGGGTGTCCTAAGATGCAATTTCACCCAGAAATGCAAAACTAGAATCCAAGAAACAGCCCACCTTGCCAACCTAATAACTATATTTCAGTTTCAGTATTACACTTCATTAAAACTAAACGCTTACATGGCTATATTTTGGCAACACCAACCCCCGGGTGGCTGTGGCGAGATTACCTCCCCAAGGGAATGGGGATGGGGGATGCTGCAACGCGCCAAGGTCAACCCGACCCTGACATTTAAGCGGGTGCCGAGGAAATCCCTCTACCTCTATAACAGAGTACATATAGTTCCTGGCTCATGTCTGATACGACCGCGGTGCAAAAATATAGTGAAAGCTTTTTGGTAAGGGTATTTTTGGACAGTGGGACTGAAGATGTTTTGGCTAGTAAATTATTGTTGCTATTACTATTTTGGAAAATAATGGACAATNCCTAAGGGTATTTTTGGACAGTAGGACTGAAGATGTTTTGGCTAGTAAATTATTGTTGCTATTACTATTTTGGAAAATAATGGACAATCATGTAGCCTATTTCTCCTGTATATGAATAACCGGGGAAACTTCACAGAAGTCATGGATATTCATCCCAATTAATTTTATTTCTCCCGGTATATCTAATTGAGACTGATACAAAGTAAAAAATTAAGGTAAATTTTTCGACAGTCGTTTATTCGAATTAGGCTGAGTGCTAGCACTTTTTGAACGTCAAAGTTCTACATAAAGACAGTCCCCCAAAACGCCCGCCCGTCGCCACTTCCTGGTGTTTTGGCTGGGAAGAAGAAGTGGCGCAACAAACTCCCCAGCAACACATCTGTCTGTTAAGTTTTAAAAACTTGAATTTATACAGTAGCATGCAAAGTATTTTACAATACATGACACAGAAAAATAATATATTCAATCTGTACATTAAATTAAATTAAATAAATTGACGGTTGTTAGCTAGCACTTACTTATCCGACGATTAAAAATGGCGGTATGACAGCTTTCAAGGGGAATATATCAAATCGACATATTTTCCCCATTTTCTGATTAAGAGATTTGAAGTTTATGCGAACTCTATTTTAGCCTGGAAACTAGTCAAATCAGTTGAATTCAGCCTCAAATGGAATTCAAACGAAGCATTGTAAAGAAATCTGTCGAACATAAAACTTTAGGTACAGTAGATAGTGGGATACTAAGAAAATCCCTGAAGAAATCAAATGAACATCTAGGTTTAAATAAAATTGGGCTTGCAACTAGACTATGTAAATACATAATATAGGTACTGCAGAGAATGAAAGTACACTAGAAGATGTTAAAACCTAGAAGGCAGTATCAGTCTTATAAATAATACAGTTTCTAATACATTGAAAAACTATTAATTTTGCTATAACAAAGGATGTGATGGTCTTAATATATAGGTACCTAAGCAATTAGTAATAATCTCGAAACCCACATTACCTTCATTATGAAGGTAATATGGTTTAGTCAGTGTTGCGACTTTTAGGGGAGACCTATGTCCAGAAATGGACGACTTTCGGCTGAAATGATTATGATGATGATGAATAGTTTTATACCAAGTTAGCCCTGCAGTCTCATCTATCTATCAAATTAGCCAATCTATCTACGTAGCCTTTTCTAAAATATCTTGAGGTCAGCTTCCAGTGTTCCAGTGGACCTTTTGACCACCACGGTCGGCTATAGCCGACAAATGAAAAAGTGCCCAACACGACACCGTTGGCTAGAGCCGACAAAAACAACGGCGAATTTGTGGTTTGGCGTCGGGGACACCGATGCGTTTATGCGCTGGCGTTCAAAAGGTTAACTGGACCAGGTGAGTAGGAACCAGTATTTTTTTTTTTTTTTTTT
>NDFZ01002576.1:6298-19137 GCA_002192655.3 Mamestra configurata
CGTTTCGTGCGACGCAGGTCCTCTCGGGGCATGGCTGCTTCGGGAGGTTCTTGTGTCGCATAGGCAGGGAGCCGGACGCTCGATGCCACCACTGCGTCGACTGTCGGGAGGACACGGCACGGCATACGCTTGCAGAGTGTGCAGCTTGGGAGGAGCCGCGCCGTGCCCTCATCTCTGTTGTAGGCGGTGACCTCTCGCTGCCGGCCGTAGTCCATGCTATGGTCGGCGGTGAGGAGTCCTGGGACGCGGTGGTCTCCTTCTGCGAGACAGTTATCGCGCAGAAGGAGGCTGCGGAAAGGGAGAGGGAGATCACAACCGCTCTCCCTGCCCGCAGCAGGCGCATCGGGCGTCGGAGGAGGGCATACGCTGCCCTCTTCCGGCCCCCCTAACTGGGTCCAGGGGCGGCGGACTTGGGGATGTCCGTCGCCCCCCATTCATCCGGACCCGAGGTGGCGGCGCGTGGTGTTCCCGTGCGCCCCTCTTTGACGTAGCGAGGAGAGTCAAACACCTCACTCCCCTCGCCGACGCGAGGTGGCCCGCAGTGGCGGGCCGGCACCAGCCGGGGATTGCGGAAGTCGCATACGTTCCCGCGATCCCTGGCGTAGGTGGGAGATGGAACACCGGGGTGGTTTTAGTCAGTAAGAGTCTGACAGACCCCTCCACCCGCCCCAGAGTGGAGGATTTCCATGAGGATTTCCCACAGACATAAAAAAAAAAAAAACTGACGTTAAGTTTATATAAAATGAAGCATCATCTGCAAACAACACTATTTCTTGATTATCCTTTATGAAGTAAGGCAAGTCGTTAATGTACGCAAGAGACAAAAATGGGCCAAGAATTGAACCCTGGGGAACACCCATTGTTCCTGCCGATCCGGGAGATTTTTTTCAAATAAAGGGTTAAACGGCGGTAACGAAACTATAGCGCGATCTATGTTAAAGCCAACGCCATCTATCGAGCTATGTCGTACTGAAACTATTTAGAATGTATAGAACCGAGGGAGGTTGTGGCCAAACAGGTCAATTATAGTTCACATGTTCATCATTTAACAGCAATTTTAGCCACAAAGTCATCCAAAATGCTTTGTGAAAACTGCTCTGAATACCACAAGCTTTGTTTCTCTAGGCAATTCGCAAAACAGTATATAGAAACTAGGAGTCAGTATGTAGCAAAATAAAAAACTGCTTTAATTGTTCAAACAGCAATCATACAAAATATGACTGTAAAAAGCAAACCACTTGTAGAGTCTGTAATAAGTTTCATCCTTCGTTGTTGCACCTGAACATAGAATCTGAGAATCATAGCCAAGATGCTACAGTAAAGACTGCTGTCAATAATACTAGTTCATCAACTAGTGACGATTAGACAAAAAATATGAGTACATTTTGCATAGTTCAATGAACCTTCAAAAGAAGTTTTGGGAAATAAATGAATTCAAAGAAAATGTTGAATCCCGAAGAACAAAAATGTAAAGAATACTTTCGTAAAACAAGAGGTAGAAACATTGTACGGTTGCCATTTTGAGACAATATACTGCTTGTAAGGCCGGACGTTCATGTGATATAGTTGAAATAATAATAATAATAATAGAGAAGTGGTAGAGCAAAAGGTCAAATAAACATAAAAAAATGAGGACAAACAAGAAATGACTTACCTGGAACCGCCATGAAGCTTCCTTTCAGTACTCATTAAATCTACCACCGCCAAGTCATTGGTTGTTAGTAGTAATGCAGAAAAATACTCAGATAAAGACAACATAACCCATGTGGTCACATTGGGAACAAAGTCTTCTATTATAAGACCATAATCCAAGCTATGTACATATATTTTACCAATTGAAGTACAATGACTTGTAATTTACTTTCATGTTTTAAGGATGTGTAAAACTTTCTTGTTTTTCTAATTTGAGCAAATGTTTAAGTTTATTTCTTAGTTCGAATGAATTGTTATTTATTTCATAGTTTGAATTCTCATTTTGCTAGTTTTAGCGCAAATGGTTTTAAGGTTTATTATTGGTTCAAATGTGTTATTGTTAAAGTGCAAATTATAGGTTTAAGTACAATTTAAGAAGGGCATTCCGTCACTAAGTGGCCTTGGTGGGTGATGTGTTTATTAAGAAACCATTGTTATTTAAATTTTAAATAGTTTGAGGACGACATAGCTCGATACATGGCGTTAGCGTCAAAATAGATCACGCTATGGTCCGGTGGTATATTCCGGCATTTTACAGAAAGTATTATCAACTCTATGGTACTTACTTCTACGAACATAAGATAAATACAGTTAACCTATTCCGATCTCTCGATCATTACACATGATCATCTGCCTAGCCTTTTTCCAACTATACTGGGGTCGGCTTTCAGTCAAACCAGATTCAGCTGAATACCGGTATTTTACGTGGAGCGGCTGCCTACCAGACCTCCACAACACACAAACTGGAAGCAAGGTAGTTCTTTGCAAGACTGGAGTCAGATTAACTGGCTTCTGACAATGCGTAACGACTGCCAAAGTTTAGATCATAACACAGTTTGCAGTTTTATTTCAAACTCTACTAGTGTTAACACAAAGTCAACCTTATTACTTCGGTAGTAAACACTGCCTAAAAAAATATCAAACATGGCATTAAAATATCCATCTTAACGCCAAATAATCAATTCGTATACAACTAGTAACAGAATAAACACAATACCTCTTAAGGGGTCATTGTACTCATCATTATGAACAACTTCACTATGGGACCAACACTGAAATCGCGAAAAAAAAAATGAACTGCCCCCATACATTTATGTGAGCATATCTCGTCAAAATAACTGAACAGCTGTTTTTTTTCGCGATTTCGGGGTTGGTCCTATGGTAAAAGTTATTCATAATGATGAATACAATGACCCCATAAGAGGTATTGCTTTTATTCTGTTACACGTTGCATACCTACTTAATACAAGCCTATTCGCTGGTGTCCCATATCCCCGTCCACTTGCACCCTTGATGATCTGAACAATGCCTCTTACACCACAGTCAACGTGGCCAACTGGGTCCAAACAGTATAACTAAATATTATTTACTGTTGATATAAAAAGGAGAAGAACTTAACTTAAAATTACTTACCTCTGCTTCTTCCTCCTCCCCAACAGGTCCACACGAAGTTGGTGAAGTTGTCTTCTTTGACGCCGTCTTAGTACAGGGACAGCTCTTGGGCCCCTTGGGACAGTTGCACTCAGCGCTGTGATTCCAGCGGGTACACGGAAGCTGGGGGTTTACCACACACGTTTATAGCACGTCAAAATTATACCAAGGCAATGTCTAGCGATATTGTACCATATCTATCTAATTAGTCCAGTATGTCCCACTGCTGGGCAAATGCCTCCCTAAACCACACTCGTCTATCCTGTACCATTGCTGGCCAGTCCTTCCGGTAAGAATCAAGTTCGACTTGGTCTGCTGCGATGTATAAGTGGCCTAGGATGGATAGGCTACAATTTATTATGCCACAAGCCTGACATATTTCAACACCGCTGGATAAGTAAATTTAGCGATTTTAAAGGTTGGTTGAGAATACCTAAGGAATCAAGTGCGCCACTGCACCTTTGTGTTCTTTTTTAAATAAAATCTTTCTCCCAACTTTAATGTTTCTGGTAGTATATCCCCATAATGAACTGATTAATTCGACGGAATAAGAAAACTACAATTCGGAAGAAAAATCAAAATCAATGGACTCATTAAACAACGTGTAACAGAATAAACGCAATACCTGAAAAGGGGTCATTGTACTCATCATTATGAACAACTTTTACTATGGGACCAACACCAAAATGTACTGAACTGGCAAAGTACAGAAGAGCTGATATTTTTTCGCGATTTCAGCTTTGGTCCCATAGTAAAAGTTGTTTATAATTTTGAGTACAATGACCCCTTTTCATGTATTGCGTTTATTCTATAACACGTTGTAAGCAAGCTTAGATTAAAATGAACGCCAGGACTACGATGCGCTTCATTGAATGCTAAGAATAAAGTTTAAAAATGAGGAAATCTTAAAATCTGAATTGAATTAATCTTAATAGAATAATTCAATAATAAATTTATTTCTCAATATATAAGATATAATTGGCGGGCAACTATACCTTCCTCGACAGGGTACCCCTCTCTTCTTTTTCTGGGCTGGTCACAGAAACGTCTTTGAGACAAAGCATCAGCTGGTCATAAGTTTCTTGATCCATCTAGCCACAAAATTTATCATTTAGGGAAATTTTAATATCGCATACTTAAAAAATATTAAATAAACAAAAATTTCCATTCTATTTCGAATGAACAAACCTACTATGCCTATGCGATTATAAACTTTTTACTTTTGTATTTTTCAGTTGCGTATAGATTATAAAAAAATGTTTGTATTTTTTAATTAATCTAACAAAACCCGCTTTAATTAGTAAGTAGTCATTTGCATTTGTATGTCGGATTTTTGCAACCGTTAACTGTATAATTATGTGACAATCTATCTAACTAAATAAGCAGAATCTGTTTTAAAACTGCATTTCCTACTCCTATGTTTAAGGGCGAGGCCACAATATTGCGTTGCGGCGTCGCATCGCAAAAACGACATCGCACAGTAATACAATTACATTTCAATTACAATAAGATTATTGCGATGCGACGCCGCAACGCAGTGTTGTGGCCTCGCCCTTATGCATGCCGTGGCGGCCTTTAATTAAGGCTACACTAAAATGTAAAAATAAATATTATGAGTACTGTAACATGTATTTTGGTGTATGCTTTGTTGGTTGTCCTTAAATAAATAAATAAATTATACTGGGTGAATTTTAAAGTGTGCGTGAATGGCCAAATCCAAAACTATGAGGAATATCGAAAAATACTGAAAGGAGTATCAAGTCCGATTTTGTTGAAAACTAAAACTGCATAACTGGATTTTCGAAAAATCGGTTTACGTAGTCAGGAATCGAACCGGTTGGTTTTGAATCCATATTTTGCTGTGCCCGACAGGGTCCATATTGATATTTTACTTTGTTATACCATTATGTAATGCATAAGGAATGCAATAAAGAATTGAGTACCTATTGAGTATTGAAAAAAAACACATCACACCATCCGAAAGTGTCGCTAATAAGGATCATTTTCTGGGAAGTAATAACAAATGGCAACTAAAGGAAAGTGCTCAACAATTAATTAAAAAAAAAAAAAAACTTAAAAGATCCTATGATGCAGTTTAATTTTCATAAAAATTCGGTTCAAGAATCTACAACTGCATAATTGAAACTTTGAAAGTTGTTTGTTTAGTCAGAAATCTTGAAGTAATTAGTTAAAATGAGCAGCTTACTTTAGTTTTCGTTCGATTCCTGGCTAGGAAACCCGATTTTTCAAAAATCCAATAATGCAATTTTAGTTGTCATAAAAATCGGGCTCGAGACTGCTTTCAGTGTTTTTAATATTCCTCATAGTTTCGGATTTAGCCACCCACGCACACTTTAAAAATTCACCCTGTATAGCTCGAGATTGCAAATAGCGATTTAGTTGACAAAATGCAATTGAGCTGCAAGACCGTATCATTTGTTCATCTACAAAAAATCATCCGGTTTATGACATACGTTTTAACATGATTTACTTACCTCGCATCTTGTTTTTACCGCTCCACCAACTATCGTCAAATTCAAATTCTGTTTCACAGTACTCAAAATAAATTCTTGCAAGATTGACCTGGTTTCCGCATTAAGTTTCCCATTCCTACTTCTTTTCAAAGAGTTCAATATGCAGTCAGCCAGTTCCTTACCGGAACAAGTCTGTACCTGTCTTTCTAAGACATTGTACATGTTTTCAAATACATTGTCTAGGAATTTATGCTTGATACGGGTGCAAACACAGTCGTGACTATGATCCAGGGTACAATGGTCACCTTCGTTCAAACACTCCCGGTCATTTCGTAAACATCTTGGACAGTCGACGCAGAATCCTGTCACATCTGCGCTACTGGTTTCCTTGTGGCAGCTTTGGCAACGAATCTTAAATTTGGCTATTTCCCTGTCGAGTCTTCGATTTTCATCAAGAACATTTCTTTCTCTTTTCATACATCTTTCTTTGCATGTCTTACATGTTTTTTGTAGTAGATCAACCTCGTTTACTAACGCCTCTGTCTAAAATATTATGTTAAAACATTTAATTTTACATCATAATTTTAGTTTTTTTTTTTTATTGAAGTTAGTCATCATGTCTGTATTTCCAGAAGGGCTAGGCAGAGTTATATAGTACACCCACTTTTTGCCACTTGTGTTTAAGTCCCATGTAATGGCGAGCCCTTTGCCATCAACCGGGTGTACAAGCTGAGAAATTCATGATGGACAAACTCAGCAGCACTTTGCCTGACCCGGGGATCGAACCCAGGACCTCGCGCTCAGCAATAGCACTTGCAACCACTACACCTCGGTTGTTAAAAAAATGCACCATTGCTCTTACCTCTGCTTTAAGATCTTCATTCTCCATTTTCTTCTGCAGTAGACACCTACAAAGCTTCTGTAGATCTTCTCTTACGTCTTTTACACTAGCGTAAGCTTCCTTTTCTTTATCAGCACTACGTCTGCACTCCTCATTGTACTGCCTTTGAACTGCTTCCATTTCCTGTGCTATATTATTCAGTCTAGCCTAAAATAATATTTGACATGGATATAAACTTTGCCCTCTATAAGCTGCTTCAATAAACCTTAGTTTACTCACATTAAAATTAGTTTTTGTCTATGAATTTTGTTACTTACATCGGATGCTTCTTTTTTTGATGTATATGAATTCGTCGCAGCGATCAAATCCTTCTTATTACTTTCAATCCTTTTCTTATAGCCCTCAATTTCCAATTGTAGCACCTTTGCATCGTTCTCCTTTTGAATTACCTTCACGCTGGTATCTTCGTTACATTTCTTTACACATTTCAATTCAGTGTCCAATTCTTTCTGAATATTCCGCCATTTGTTCAAACTTGTTTCAACTTCGCTTAGCTATAATAATGGTAGATGATATTACCTACGCTGATTTATATTAGTGAATTGGTAGAAAATGTTAAGTTAAATTCTTGGTTTAACAAAAACATTTTTTTTTCGTATTCTTCCCGATAAACCCTATCATTTAAAAGCCCATATGCATAACAAGTAATTAGTCCGCCATCTTTGGGAGTCCGCCACATTGGATTTAGAATGGCACAAAGCTAACCCTGCATTCCCATCCAAACTAAACGTATTTTGCTTTTAGCTCAATCGGTTGGGGTTAACTATTTTAAGATTCATATACCTAGGTACCTTTTTTTTTAAAGATGGGAAATCATCAAATGAGGAGTCATTCCGCTCTGGGTGGAGTGGAAAAAAGTGTCAGACTCTTACTGACTAACGGCCCGTTTCAATTACGTTTCTACCTTTAACCAACTGTCAAATTAGCTTCCAACAGTAGCTAACGTCATGTTACAAAGGCAAAAATGACGTTTCAGCTACTGTTGGTAGCTAATTTGACAGTTGGTTAAAGGTAGATACGTTATTGAGACCTGCCGTAAAACCCATCCGTGTTCCTCCTAATGTCCTTTGCGTTCCAGGGCCGCGGTGACTCTTTCGAAGAAGAAAGATTCATATACCTACACTTTAGTCCGCCGATTTGAATAATCCGCCATTGGTGAGAAAGTAGGTACTGTATGTCATACCTGGCCTTCTATCAGTTGACAATGCTCCTTAGCATCGGTTAATTTCCTCTTGTACGAGCTTTCCATGCAAGACCACATGCAGTCAGCCTCCTTCAGTAGACCCGTGCCTTTCTGTGCTTTCTCTTCCAAATTTTTGATCGCCTGAATCAAATCTTTCTGAACTGATTCGAGTTCACCCACTCTGTCGCTGCAGTTTTGCTCGAATGAAGAAGCCTTTTGACAAAATATTAAACTGCTTAAGGAACAGAAAGAACTTCACTCAATCTTTCAGGTTTAACAATCTATTGGAATTGAGTTTATGACTTTACATTACATTACATTTTTAAACCTAAATGCTTCGATCGTATCAAATAATATAAAAATAAATAAAATCTTATATTTCAGACCAAATCTATTAATTAACATTTCTGTTAATACAAATTAGAAACTACTGATACCAATCATAACCACCTAAACAACACGTAGCTAGCTAATTACTATACGCCTCAGTTAGCATGCGATATATCTAATATCCCAATTTTCAGAATGCTGTTGAAGCTAGTAAAGTGCTTATTCTAAGAGCCAATTTTTCAATAAGCCCATAACTTTTAACGGAGCAAGATGGCGGCTTTTGTTCGAAAATATTTCAACCCAGCGACACTCATCCTTCAGGCAGGATATATCTGACCATTGAAAAATCAGCCCTTAATATAGCAAAGATAAAAAACTCGAAAGCTCACGCGTTAGTCCTAAAACTTTATTCAGTTGAATGGCTTAGTAGGGTACTCGTAAACCACGGGTTAGAAAACTGTCTCTACTTAGCACTCTTCGTTATTGTGTCCTAAATAGATACCATTAAACCCAAGCACCCATCTACCAAACACGTACTATTAACGTGGCAGCAAAGAAAAACTAAACAAGATAAACCTGAAACCATAGATTCAAATAGGAAAGATAGGGTAGTTCGAAAGTTTGCTTATACGCTTTCACAGTGAAAGAAACACACAACATCTTTGATGTCTCGCACATAACGCTCCCGAAGATAACCGAGTACGTGGCGAATTCGCTTCGGTCTAGACTTACGGGCCAATATATGGCGTCAGAAAAATATGTGGTCGCCCTGAACACATAAGTCAACCTGAAACCTAACAATATCAAACGTACCGGTGTTTAAATTTTTTGTTGTTGGTTGTTTTTTGCGATCCAGACCGTATTCTCGAGCAAACTAAATGCATACTGTCATATTATATAAAGTAACATAAACATACAAATTTCTATACTTTCCTTCAAAAAGTTATCCATTGGTACATACTTTGAGAAAGTTCGGACGGAAGAGACAGAAAGAGATAATTATAAGGCCGAGATTAATAAACGTTAGGTACTTTGCACGAATTTATCTTAGTTACGTTCCCGTCTCCGTCTTAGAGGTATACTTTGACAGTTATGCGACAGTAACAGGAATAAACCTTAGCCAAATTATTTGTTAAGACACCATATACAGACTTGTCCCACGTTCCGTGTGGTTCTGGTCGATGTGACACGTTTTGTCCTTCCACTCTGTCCTGTCAAACGTCACGCTATCACTGCCTCAGTTTTCATCCATCTCATTCCTCACGCAATCCACCACCTTTTCTTTGGACTCCCGATCTCTTACCAAATAATCTGCCTAGTCTTCTTCCTGCTAGGGGATTCTATCGGAGAACTGTTAGTCGAACTAGTGTTTTGTTGACAATTAATGTCGGGGTAGCGTGCAGTCGAGGTGAACACCATTGGCTAACTGTTCTGTCGGTATACTGCAGGTCGGAAAACTGATCTGTCAAGATAGCGTTCGTCGGGATTTTGGTTGTCGGAGTAATGTGGTATAATCCTCTAAAATAGCAGGAATAAGGCTAGGCAGATTATTTGGTTGGAAATGCGAATCTGCTTTTTTCAGTCTGGTATTTTGCGAAACTGGTATAATGAGATTGAGCCGTTCAAACTATGTATTCCCGACTGAAGGCTTTCATTTTTACTAAGCAGCCACAGTCAATTCATAGATGAAGCCACTCATCAATACTACATAGGTACTTTTCTACTATCTTCTATACTATCTACAATGTAGAGACATCGATACGACAATAAATGAAAACACTGAAAATACTGGTTCATAGGAATATTCAAAAACTATTCTAAATCCTGTCACCAAATTTAAATATTAACTTCCCAATTGCATAAAACGTAAAAAAAAACTCAAATTAGTCAAGGATAGTGACTATTCTGACGAAATATTCCAAGCAGTCTGTTGCAGATAGTGAAAAGACAACATATTCGTATTAACTAGTTTTGCCAGTGTGTATTTACCGTCGTAGGTATCGTCGTCTCTACCTTGTATACTAATATTATAAATGCGTAAATTTTGGTTTTTGAATAGAAATTTGTTACTCAATCACGTCAGAACGACTGAACGGATCTTGATAAAATGGCACAGAGGTAGATTATAGTCGGGAATTACACATAGGATACTTTTTATCCCGGGAATATGTTCCCTTGGAATCATGTCCGA
The DNA here is from genome assembly GCA_002192655.3 of Mamestra configurata. NCBI lineage: Eukaryota > Metazoa > Arthropoda > Insecta > Lepidoptera > Noctuidae > Mamestra > Mamestra configurata. The sequence goes on from NDFZ01002576.1 coordinate 16,501, forward strand.
CATTTACCTAAGCGGCAGCTAGTAAAAATAAAATCTTCACACTAACCGTTCTGATGTTACCCAAACATTTTTGCAAAGAATCGCACTCTTTATTAGAAACTTGTGGCTTGACCCCTTTCAATAAATCTGAGTTACTTGAACTAGAACAAAACAGATAAGAAAAAAAAATTAAGGTTCCGAACAACTGAACTCTTTTAGGATCACTCGGTTTTCTGTCTGTCCGGTCACAGCCGATTTTCTCCCATTCTACTGCACCGATTCCGTTAAAATTTTGTGCACTTATAATCTTCTATGGCCCAAATACGGATGTGTAACGAAAATAAAAAGGGCATAATGTATGATATCAAATAAAACGGCTCATCGTAAGTCTCAAAAGTACTTTTTTAATAATTTTAAAATATTCCATGTCGAAGTTATTAAAGAAAATAGATGAAAATTTACCCATTTATCTCCGAAACTACCGAACCTAACATGTTGAAAAAAAATACAGGTTCTTTAGATTACCGACAGGAAAACTACACTTCTCATCAAAAAAATCGAAACACCTCGCAGTTTATGATTTGATAAGGATTATCAGAAAAGTGTGTATATTTAGGAATAAATGTAAAATGTCATTTAATAGTGAGTAGTATGAGGTTTTTAAATCCTAATGTTAATGTTCTAAATTCAAATTAAGTCTTCATAGGTTTCGTATTTTGTATAATGAGTAATTTTTACCCTGTATGGAATATGAAGGAAATGGGTAAAACAACACGCGTAAATGAAAAAAAATGTAAGAAACGTTTATTTAATAACTTGTATTCCCTCCGCGAGCTCTTATTACTGCTTCCATACGGTTCTTCATCGATCGGATGAGAGTCACGATCACATGTTGTGGTATATTATCCCATTCCTCTTGGATTGCATTTTGCAGCTGGCTAAGTGTTTCTGGGGCTGGATCTCTTGCTCGAATTCGTCTCTTTAATTCATCCCATAGATGTTCAATGGGATTCATGTCCGGGCTTCTTGCTGGCCATACCATAATGGAGATACCGACTTCGGTAAGATAATCTCGTACGACGCCCGCGGTGTGAGCTCTAGCATTGTCGTGCATGAATATGAAGTCGTTGCCAATAAAATGTGCATAGGGCATCACATGAGGTTCAAGACACTGTTCGATGTACCGATGAGAGTTTAGTGCAGGCAGCCGTGGCCCAGATACAAAGGCAAGTTCTGTCTTACCGTCGGCGCTGATTCCTCCCCAAACCGTCCACGAACCGCCACCATAGCTGACCTTTTCTTCAATGCAGCATTGTGCAAAGCGTTCTCCATCTCTTCTGTAGACCTTGTTCCTTCCGTCGTTACCATACAGCATAATTTTACACTCATCAGAAAACAGTACTTTGCTCCACTGAAGGTATGACCAAGTTAGGTGCTCGCGTGCAAAGTTAAGGCGCGCTCTTCGATGGTCTGCAGTTAATTTCGGCCCATTCGCTGGCTTATGCGGTGCCAATCCGCGTTCCTTCAACCTTCTTCTTATTGTAGAGTCACTTACAGCTACTCTTCGTACAACGCGAAGCTGCTGCTGCAGTTGAAAAGCGTTAAGGCGTCGATTTCGTAAAGAGGTTGTTACAATAAATCGATCATCTCGCTCAGAAGTGACCCGATTCCTGCCAGATCCTGAACGGCGCGTGAACGAACCAGTCTCCCGATAGCGTTTGTAGACTCTATGAACAGATGATAAGCTTAGATGCAATCTTGCAGCCACAACACGCTGACTAAGTCCAGAATCCAGCAATGCCACCACTTGGGCGGCTTCTGCGGGCGAAGTATCCATATGTTTTAGAAAAAAAAGTTTTTTCAGACGTCCCAAAGTCACAGTAAATGAAATAAGAAACAAAAAGTTTAAAGACAAGCGCTAATTTTAGTTTTTAAACGAGAAACGTACTCCAACCCTAAATACACATTTGTCTCAAAACAGTGATTAATTTCATTTATAGGATAAACAAATGAAATTCTAATTTCGAATTTTGATTTTTTTCTTCTCACTGTAATGACCAAACTGCCAGCTACACAATAATGTTTTTTTTTTCATGGAATTAATTCTCTTTTGTAAAAAATTAGGACAAAAACAATAAAAACGAAAGTGTTTCGATTTTTTTGATGAGAAGTGTATAATAAGTCTAAATAGTGTTAAAATAACATGTTACAAAAATGAACATGTTATTTTAACACTCTTTAGACTTTTTATAGTATTTTAGGTTCGGTAGTTTCGGAGATAAGGGGTCATGGTCATTTTACGTCAAATTTTTTGAATAACTTGAATAACTATTGAATACGTATTTATTTTAAAATTATGAAAAAGTATAATTAAAACCCGCGCAGCAGAACAAGCCTTTAATTTGAAATACGAAAAATTACTTTTTTTTTTCTAATTAGTCCCTTAGAAGTGACCCCCATGTATGTATGTATGTATGTAACTCGGGCTGGTTTCCGCAACTCCACGACTAAGCGCGTATTTTGAGTGAAGGTGGGAAAAATGTGTCATTTTATCCACCCCAGCTCCNAGTGAAGGTGGGAAAAATGTGTCATTTTATCCACCCCAGCTCCCCAAGGAAGGCCAGCAACGCCTTGGTGTTACTAACTATCTCACAAAGG